>AWOL01S0019791.1:0-35492 GCA_000715115.1 Nicotiana otophora
TATATATATTAGTTAAAAGGCTTATCTATAAAACCTTCCATGTTAATTTTTCTATTTTTTTATTTTCTTTCACCGCCAATACTATCCTTATGAAAACCAATTTAGTCATCCTAAGAGGTTTGTCAACTTGAAAAATAATTTTAGTTATATGATAAATTTGATAAATAATTGAATTAGATTTTTAGACTTAATTATTTGGTTTTAACATTAACTAATTTATTTTTTGTTGATTCCAAGTTTTAAATATTTAATTATAACTTAAAAGAGATGTTAATTATGTTACATCGTTCAAATAAGACAATAATTATATAAGGCAATTAAAATTTAATTTATTTAAAGTACTGAATAAAAATTTCTACATAGTTCAAATAAAAAAATCTTAGTTAATTTTCAGATCCTAAATATTTAAATAATTAATATAAAATATATTATAATTATGTTAAATAATTCTAATATGGACGGATTAAGAAGCTATTGGCTAAGATAGAACACCTAAATATTGGTCAGCAATTCCCATATAATTACTACGTTTGACCCCCCAAAAATATATAATGGTAGGACATTTTATTATAGCATCCATAAGATTTTGTTAATTGCATCCTTCCTTTGGTATTTAACTTTCCATAAAGTTTTCACTAATAAGCATTAAAGTAGTTACCGTAACAATGACTGCATATGTATAATTTTTAATTTTTACAACAATTGTAGAATAAGATTGTACTTGTTCCAACGCGTAATGCTTTTTCTCTTTGTCATCCTAACTTTCGTTAGTAGTCTATATAAGTAAGCTTTGATTTGAGTTTAAATTTCTAACTATTAGGATTTTTACATAATTTAAATAAGGAAGGATTTTGATTACCAAATTTTTAGCTAACTTTAAAGTCCAAAATATTAGGAAAATAACTTAAATTACTATTTTGTCCAATGTAAAATCTGTGTTTTAAAGGATAAAAAAGGCGAACGACATTTTGCTAAGAACCTTCGTATTTTTAATATAGTATAGATAGATAGATAGATAGATAGATAGATAGAGATAGATATATTTACTTCTTGGATGGTAGTATATACAAGGCAGGGGCAAGGTGTAATTAGTTGAGCTATGTGTTAAGTCTTTTATTTTGGGTCAAAAGCCACCAGGTTGTACAGATTTTGTTTCTTTCATTATAGGTATTCTATTTTTCACTAGAGTTTCATAGATTAGCAAAAATTTTAGGTATCTTGAGAGAACTTCCTTCCATATGATTTTAGTTTTTATGTTCTCGTTTAACACATTTATTCACCATACTGTGAGATTATAACCAACAAAAATATACAACTTATGATTGTATAACCTAATCTGTCTATTATCTGAAAAGAAAGAAAAAGAATAGAAAGTGGGAATGGAGTTTGAGTTTTGAAGGAATTTGGCAAAACAACAGTGGTGATTCGTGAACCTAAGTGAATACGTACGCGCACGTGCACGCGTATATGTTTTTCGGTATGATTAAAAAGGTATGGAAAAATTAAAACTACAAATTAAATTTGGTTTTGTTCTTAAGGTCCTCATTCACAGTTTGACAACTGAATATAAAAACATTTAACCTGTCGATTTACAAAAGCTGAAGCAGTGGGAAAAGACATGGGAATGGCGTGTAGCTTTTAATTTATGTTAAAGCCCAATGGAGAATTAAGAAGTTAACTACATCGGCATAATATTAACCTTATCCTTTGGCCTAAACTTATAATCTTATCTTAAGCAAAGCGATTAAAGGAATAGGAGGGAAAGGAGCTTGGCAAATAGTTGAGATCAAGGGCTTATACACCTTGTTGCATGCGATATTACGGGACATCATTTCATCGAAATTTTTTACTAGATATGTGTTGGCCGGAGTAAGTTTTTTTTTTTTTTTTACGATTGACAAATGAACACATGCATGAACCAGGTCCATACTTGTATATACACAAGGCACGAGCAGATTCAAGCACAAGGTATGTACGTGAAAGGGATAAGCATAAGTGGTTTATATATGATATCTCATGAACGAAAAAGTTGCATAAGTGATAAGGAGCTGGACTCCTTACTTGAAGAGAACTCTACCCTGGATAAGGGAGGAACTAGAAGTTGAAGATAACTAGAACTCTTCCACTATGGAAGAGTAAAACATTAGAACTCTAGTTATTTCTTATTCTACTAACTAACTAACTAACTAACTCTCTCTCTCTCTCTCTCTCTCTATATATATATATATATATATATATATATATATCAGTTGTTTTCTTTTTTACAGACACGCACAAACGCTGAAGTTAAGCAAGAATTGAGAGCAAAATAACAAAGCATTTTGCAAGCAATTCTTGTGTGTATCAAGTGTGCGAACCTGCAACTACATGAACCAGATAGAAGAACCAGTTCCAAGTGTCCGTCTTTTATTCGAGTTCAATTGTAGTAAGGCTTTTGAGTTGTACCTTTCAACTTTTTCTAGAAATATTTGTACTAGGTACTTTCAGTTGTAGGATTCAAGTTAGAGTTAATTTGAAGTTATCGCAACAGCCTGATGTTGTTTGCCACAAAGGGTTAGAGGTAATCCTTAGATATACAAGATTTTTGTAAGCGTTGTTGTTTGGCTCAGTGATTTAGTGAAGTGCTGGGAAACATCCTACTGGGAAGTAGGAAATGGTTTTTTTACCTTTTGAGTCGGGTGTTTTATACGTAAAAATACTTGTGTTCTTTACTTTCTGCATTTATAATTCTGCAACTGTAGTGTAAGGAACTCGTAGTAGAACCATGTCCTTCTATAATCTGTGCACGCAAAAAATTGGACACCACACAAATTATCCCATCTCCTCCTGTATGATATTGAAGTATAAAACATCAATTGGTATCAAAGTGTCACGACCCAAAACCTGACCTGTCGTGATGGCGCCTATCGTGATACTAGGCAAGCCGACATTTCCAAAACACTTTCAACATTTAACGGAAATGAATTAATACATTTAAAATGATTGGAGTTTTTCATAAAAACGGGGTAAACCCCAGTAGCATAAGTGCATAAAAATAGTCTGACATCGGGGTGTCACTGAGTACATGAGCATCTATACCAGGAGCAGTCCAATACAACATCTAAGGAATAAGAACTGAAATGAGAATAAGATAATGAAGGAGAGCCAAGGCATGCGAACGCCATGCAACTACCTCGATAGTCTCCGGAATCAGCTGCTCAATATCAACACCCTCTACGACCGGGAACACCTGGATCTGCACACGAAGTGCAGGGTGTAGCGTGAGTACAACCAACTAAGTAAGTAACAAAATAAATAAGGAACTGAGAAGGTAGTGACGAGCTACACAAATACAGTTCATTTTCAATAATTCTAGCAAAGAATAGACAACAACAACAACAACCCAGTATAATCCCACTAGTGGGGTCTGGGGAGGGTAGTGTGTACGCAGACCTTACCCCTACCCTGGGGTAGAGAGGCTGTTTCCAAATGACCCTCGGCATCCTTCCCTCCAAGAACTCCCCACCTTGCTCTTGGGGTGACTCGAACTCACAACCTCTTGGTTGGAAGTGGAGGGTGCTTACCATCAGAGCAACCCACCTTGCCTAGCAAAGAATAGACATGCTTCAAAATCCGGTAGTTTAAGTCAAATCAGTTTTCTATAGTTAAAGTGCAGGTAATCCGGATATTGAATCTTTCAGAAATTTCACAACAATGACAGATAGCAACTAAGTGCATCAACAAATGAAAAACAAGTACAGCCTCTTAGGGCAACAGTTACTCATCTCGTCACAACAGCTCAATCACTTGGCTCTTAGCCCTGAGTACTCACACTTAATAGGTACTTGCATTCACTGGGGGTGTACAGACTCCAGAGGGGCTCCTTTCAGCCCAAGCGCTATATCGCTGCGGCGTGCATCCCGACCCAATCATATAAGTAGCCATAAGGCTCGTTGCGGCATGCAACCCGATCCACAATCCATAAATAGCCATATACCTCACATAACTCACAGCTCGGCACTCAGGTCCTATCTTAGTCACTAACCCCTCTAGCCTCTCGGGCTCTCAGAAATCATACAAATCAATCCAAAAGAGATAATAACAAGTATCAACAAGAAAACAAGAGGAAACTGAGATATGACACGCAAGTAAAACTGTGACTGAGTTCAAGACAGAAAATAGCAGTTAATCTAAAAGGTACCTGACCACTGCGGGTCCCAACAGTTATATCATATGGCCTAAGCATGGTTTCTAACATGAATAGCAGTCAAATTTCATGAAGACAAAGGGAATATGTAATTAACAATAAGCTATTCGACTTTACAGTCTCACGGGATGGACCAAGTCACAATCCCCGATGGTGTACGCCCATATGCCTTCACCTAGCATATGCGTCACCTCCAAAACAATCACATCATACCAAAATCTAGGGTTTCATACCCTCAGGACCAGATTTAAAANTACAAATCAGCCAAAAGAGATAATAACAAGTGTTAACAAGAAAACAAAAGGAAACGGAGATATGAATCGCAAGTCGCACTGTGACTGAGTTCAAGACATCAAATAGCAGTTAATCAACAAGTACTAGACCGTTGCGGGTCCTAACAGTGATAACATATGTCCTAAGCATGGTTACTAACATGAATGGCAGTCAAATTTCTAGAAGACAGAGGGAGCATGTAATTAACAATAAGCTATTCGACTTTACACTCTCACGGGACGGACCAAGTGCCAATCTCTCACGGTGCATGCCACACACCCGTCACCTAGCATGTGCGTCACCTCCAAAATAATCACATCATACCAAAATTCGGGGTTTCATACCCTCAGGAGTAGATTTAAAACTGTTACTTACCTCAAACCGTGTAAAATTCTACTCCGCAATGCCTTTGCCCCTCGAATCAATCTCCAAATGCCCCGAATCTAGCCACAAACAGTACGAGATAATCAATATAGGCTAAAAGGATCAATTCCACAAGAAAACTACTAAATTATAACCCAAATCTGAAATCGACTCAAACCCGGCTCTCGGGACCACATCTGAAATCTGATAAAAGTCACAAAACCCGAAAACCCATTCACTCATGAGTCTAACCATACTAAATTCATTAATATCCGACATCATTTGGTCCTCCAAATCCCCAAAATCCACTCTCCAATTCTCAAGCCCTAAACCCCCAAATTATACTTCAAAATCTCGCTAATTAGGTGGGGAAATCAAGATTTATGATAAAAAACGAGTATAAGAAGCTTACCTCAATAATCCCCTCGAAAATCTTCTCCAAAATCATCTAAGTCCAAGTCTCAAATTGTGAAATAAGATTAAAATCGCGAACCCTTGCTTTTAAACCTTCTGCCCAGACTTTTCGCATCTCCGGGCCCACTGTCGCATCTGCAATGCCGCACCTACGGAAAATGCATCGCAGGTGCGGATTCCACTTAAAATCCCAGATTCCGCTCCTGCGGATACAAGACCGCATCTGCACCTATCACAGGTGCGGAAACCTATCGCACCTGCGGCTAAAACTCACACCTGCACCCAGGTGCCCGCTTTTGCGACCATCGTAGGTGCGGGAAAATCTTCGCACCTACGACTTCTGCTCAACTCATTCTTGGCCGCTTCTGCGGTCCCATCCCCGCTTCTGCGAGCTCGTACCTGCGGTCCCCACTCCGCATGTGCAATTACACCAGCAACAACAACACTTCAGCTGCCCTTTCAAATCCAAAACCAAGTCCGTTAACCGCCTGAAATCAACCCGAGGCCCCCGGGACCTCAACCAAACATACCAACTAGTCATATAACCCAATGTGAACTTAGTCGAACCTTCAAATCACCCAAAACATCATCAAAACACAGATTACTCCCGGATTCAAGCCTACAGAACTTCTAAACTTCCAAATTCCACAAACGACGCCGAAACATATCAAACCACATCAAATTGACCTCAAATTTTGCACACAAGTCCTAAATGATACCACGAACCTACTTCAATTCTCGAAAATCAAATCCGACCCCGATATCAAAATTTTCACTACCAGCCAAAATCGTCAATTCAAGCCTAATTCTACTACAGACCTCCAAATCACAGTCCGGATAAATTCCTAAGTCCAAAATCACCCGACAGAGCTAACGGAACCAACAAAACTCCATTCCGGAGTCGTCTTCACACAATTCCGACTACGTTCAAACTCCTAAGACTTAAGCTTCCATTTTAGGGACTAAGTGTCCCAAAACACTCTGAAACCAAAAACAAGACATCCTGGCAAGTCACATAAGCAGAAACAGATACGGGGAGAATAGTAAATAGGGGATCGGGGCTAATACACTCAAAATAACCGGCCGAGGCGTTACATCCTCCCCCTCTTAAAATAATCATTCGTCCTCGAACGAGCATAGAGACATACCTGAAGTGGTGAAAAGATGAGGATAACTGCGCATATCATGCTCGGCCTCCCAAGTCGCCTCCTCGACTGGCTGGCCCCTGAACTGAACCTTCATAGAAGTAATATTCTTTGACCTCAGGTTTCGAACCTGCCTATCCAAGATCGCCACCGGCTCTTCAACATAAGATAAATCCTTGTCCAACTAGACTGAGCTGATATCTAACACGCGAGACAGATTGCCGTGATACTTCTGGAGCATAGAAACATGGAATACTGGATGAACTCCTGCTAGACTGGGAGTCAAGGCAAGCTTATAAGCAACCTCCACAACACGTCGCAATACCTCAAATGGACCGATAAGCCTCGAGTTCAGCTTGCCTTCCTTTTCAAACCTCATAACACCCTTCATGGGTGACACCCGGAGCAAGACCCGCTCTCCAACCATAAATGTAACATCGCGAACCTTCCGATCCGCATGACTCTTCTGTCTGGACTGGGCTGTGTGTAATCTATCCTGAGTCACCTTATCCTTTTCCAGAGCATCCTGAGCCATGTCTGTACCCAATAATCTAGACTCGCCCGGCTCAAACCATCCCACCGGAGACCTACATCGCCTACCATACAGATCCTCATACAGTGCCATCTGGATGCTCGACTGGTAACTGTTGTTGTAAGCAAACTCTGCTAGAGGAAAGAACTGATCCCACGAACCCCCAAACTCGATCAGACATGCACGAAGCATATCCTCTTATATTTGAATAGTGCGCTTGGACTGTCCGTTCGTCTGAGGGTGAAATATTGTGCTCAACTCCACTCGAGTCCCCAACTCATGCTGCACGACCCTCCAGAACCGTGATGTAAATTGCGTACCCCGATCATAGATGATAGATACCGATAAGCCATGAAACCAGACTATCTCGCGGATATATACTCGAGCGAGCTGCTCGGAAAAATAGGTAGTCATCACAGGAATGAAATGAGCTGACTTGGTCAGCCTATCCACAATCGCCCAAACTACATCAAACTTCTGTTGAGTCCGTGGAAGCCCAACAATAAAATCCATAGTGATCCGCACCCATTTCTACTCCGGAGTCTCTAACTTCTGAAGCAACCCACTAGGTCGTTGATGCTCATACTTCACTTGCTGGAAATGTAGGCACCGAGATACATACTCCACTATGTCCTTGTTCATTCTCCTCCACCAGTAATGCCGCCTCAAGTCCTGATACATCTTCGCGGCACCCGGGTGAATAGAATACCGCAAAGTGTGAGCCTCCTGGAGAATCAACTCACGCAAACCATCTATATTGGGCACACATAGCCTGCCATGCATCCTCAATGCACCATCAACCCCAATAGTGACATCCTTAGCATCACTGTGCAACACCGTGTCCTTAAGGACAAGCAGATAAGGGTCATCATACTGATGCTCCCTGATATGATCATAAAGAGAAGACCAAGAGACCACACAAGCTAATACTCGACTTGTCTTAGAAACATCCAACCTAACAAACTGGCTAGCTAAGGCCCGAACATCCAATGTCAACGGCCTCTCTGCTGCTAGAATATATGCTACGATCCCCAAACTCTCCACCCGGTAACTCAAGGCAGCGGCCACCACATTGGCCTTCACGGAATGGTACAAAATGGTGATATCATAGTCCTTAAAAAGCTCCAAACACCTCCGCTGATGCAAGTTGAGATCCTTCTGTTTGAACAGATGCTACAAACTCCAATGATCAGTGTAAATCTCACAATGGACCACGTACAAATAGTGCCGCCAAATCTTCAAGGCATGAACAATAGCTGCTAACTCAAGGTCATGGACATGATAGTTCTTCTCATGAGGCTTCAACTAGCGCGAAGCATAAGCAATCACTCAACCCTCCTGCATCAAAACACACCTAATACTGATCCGCGAGGCATCACAATACACTGTGTAAGAACCAGAAGCTGATGGTAGAACTAGAACTGGAGCCGTGGTCAAAGAAGTCTTGAGCTTCAGAAATCTCTCCTCGCACTCCTCCGACCACCTGAAAGGAGCACCCTTTTGGGTCAATTTAGTCAAGGGCGATGCACTAGATGAGAACCCCTCCCCCCCCCCACAAAACGATGGTAATAACTAGCCAAACTGAGAAAACTCCAAATCTCCGTGGGTGAGGACGGTTTGGGCCAACTCTGAACCACCTTTATCTTCTTCGGGATTACCTGAATACCCTCACTGGACACCACGTGTCCCAAGAACTCCACTGAACTAAGCCAAAACTTACACTTAGAAAACTATGCATAAAGTTTCTCCTCCCTCAACCACTATAACACAATCCTCAGATGCTGGGCCTCCTCCTCCTGGCTACGAGAGTATACCAGGATATCATCAATGAATATAATAATGAATGAATAAATATAAGGCTGAAACACACTATTCATCAGATGCATGAACGCTGCTGGGGCGTTGATCAGCCCAAAAGACATCACAAGCAACTCATAATGGCCATATCGGGTCCTGAAAGTTGTCTTAAAAATATCTGAATTCCAAATCTTCAGCTGGTAATACCCTGACCTGATGTCGCCCAAACTCACACAACAAATATAGGTAGTGAGGCAATCGAAGCAATAATAAAACCCAACACGAGTCGGGGTCGAATCCTTAGGGAGTTAGAATTAGGATTAGGTATATATTTAGTGTAATTGTACATTATGCCTTAGATTACACTTCCACATTCTTGTTTATTATTTCTACTTCTACTTTAAATTATTGATTGCAATTATAAAACTAGGAGAAAATATTTTTGGTTTTGGTTGTTTTTATGATAAAAGATCTAGGGTCGTGACTTCCACCAAGGTGATTACCTAATGGGTTGTAAACTCTAGGTCAAGTTTGATTGGTCAGGATTGTAATATAGCAATCACACACAATTACCCATTCTATACCTCTTGGTAGTTTGAGTGATTTTGCCCAATTTGGCTTTCTCAAGTCCAATGAGTATTGCACAAAACAAGTGATAAATACTCAAGTCGGGTCTTACTATCTCTAGATTCAACCCTTTAATTGGGGCTATCAATTTCTTGAGTTAACCCCAATTTCTTGTTAGCCATGTTTTTCTAGACTTAGTCTCTCTTTTTCAAGTAGAGACTAAGTCAATTAGGCATGAATCAATATTTGCAACCATTAATCCTTGAATTAAAGCAAGAACTAGGCTAAATATCACTAACCCAATCACAAACAAGTCCTAAATCAAACACCCATTAAGTACCCACACTAGGGTTGTACCACAACCCTAGCTAGAGATTTAGCTACTCATGAAAAATGAATAAATACAAGAATAAGTTAAGATAGAATACATACTAATTGATTAGGGAAAGAAAGTCTAATATTTAGAAGCTAATCTAGTATAATATTACTCAAAACAGTAAAGAAAAACGGCTCAGGTGCTCTCCCAAAACCTAACTTGCCCTAAAAATGAAAAACAATTCTATTTATACTAAGCTAAAAATATCTGATAAAATATCCCATGCGGAGGTTGTGCGGCCGCATAATTATGTGTACGGTCCGCACAATGAGACTTGGCTTGACAGGTTCCAGTTCTGCGGCCGCATAATTCTGAATTGCGGCCGCACTCCTTCAACTACTATGGGCCACACATTTGTGAGTGCGTTCACACTCTTGCTTCTACGGCTCCACAATTATAGTGCGATCCGCACTCCTTGATCTTAGGCTCTAGCTGTGTGAGACTTCTGCGGACCGCATAAAAATGAGTGCGGCCACGCTCTTGATTATACGGCCGCACAAACATGGTGCGGTCCGCATTTCTTCTTGAACTTGAAAACCCATCTCTCTGATCTTTGTCTTCTGCGGACCGCATAATATTGAGTGCGGCCGCACTCAACATTCTGCGGCCGCACAATTATGGTGCGGTCCGCACCCCTTAAGCTTGCCCAAAACTAGTTCTCTGAATCTCCTCTTCTGCGGCCGCATAATATTTGTGCGGTCTGCATACTCTGAAGAAAACCTGACATGGCTCTTCCTTTGTTTTGCGGCCGCACACAGTATTGTGCGGTCCGCACTGTGGGCCTTTTATCTTGTTTTGGTCCTTGTCCACTTTTGACTCCTTTATGAGTTAATTTTGACTCCTTTGGCTCGATTCCCAATGTTCCTGTACAAAAGCACATTTCATTAGTTTTCGGGAATACCTTTAAGTATTTTTGAGCTAAAACGCAAGTAAAAGAGAGAAAATAAGCGGTCAAAATCCCTACTTATCAACTCCCTCAAACTTAAGCTCTTGCTTGTCCTCAAGCAATTAAGGCAATTCCCACCTCCACTAGAAAAAGGGATATTTCAGTTGGACTAAGGTGAATCAATCACACATCAATTGGGACCAACAATTACCCATAACACATATGAATTATCAACAACGCAATGATTTGACGTTTTTAGTACCATAGTTCTAATACGACACTAGAGCATCAAGAGTTGACTTTATTCATCAAGGACGCTCGCTTTTTCACGTAGGTCATTTTGAATCCCAAACTCCTCCTCCTCTACACTCCATTAGCAAATCTCACTTTAGAATGTAACACTCGAATCAAGGATTGCGAAAAGTGAGCTTATCTCTCTCAAAAGAATGTCACAAGTCCGGCTCTAAGTACCATAAGCTTGCCCCTCATGTAAATCACCACTAATATAAGCTCACTCAACCTGAAATCATGTAGGGATTTTGAGGGATGTAATGAAGGCTTTTGGACCAAGGTAGGACTTGTTGAAATAGAATGGTTTCATATTTCCTCAAGCACTCCATTTTCTCTTTTCGGCTCATACTTTTTCGACTCTTTGAGTCATTTTCTTTTTCCTCGGGGGAACTAGGGAGACGTAACATCACTCTTTCTTGATCATGATATTCATTTTGTTTTCTATTTACTCCATGCCTATCATAATTATTTTCTTTGAATCCCTTCAACTTTCTACCTTATTCACTTTCTTTTTGTTCTTTCTTTCTTTTCTTTGCCTTCTCTTTTTTTTTCATTTCTTTCTTTTCTTTGTACCTTTTATCACTTCCAAACTCCTCGTCTCTTCCCCAAACTTATGTTTTTTCCAATTATTTCTCAAGAATGCTAAGAAAAGATCGGGTGCCAAGAGAGGGTCATTACAAAACGGATAAAGGCTTGTAACGTGGTTATTAAAAGACAAAGGGCTTAGGCTCAAATGGGTTGACTAGGGATATCACATTGGTAGGCTATAGAAGATTTCAAATTTCAAATTAGACCAAGGAGATCCTACAATCATTTCTCAAGCCAAGCTACACTTAGAATTTCGCCTAGAAAAATATTCAGGGCAAGTTCTAGACTATTAGCACGGGAACTTGGACTTGCAATTTAATACCTCACCTTTCACGCTGTTGGATTGCTAAAGAGAACGGAGTCGAGGGCCCATAATAACCCTAGTGGAGATTCAGAATCACAAATGGCTCGACTGAACCATTCGATGACTGCTTAAGTCAACACAAGAGTCAAAAGGTCATAACTAGAGCTAATTTCTGCAAACAACTTATTTTTAACCATATGGTCGTGGGTAAATGTGTTGGTACCAAGTGAAGCATGTTAGAGACCTTTTTATTTATTACTAGTTTTTATTTATTTTTTAAACATAAAATAAAACTGACTCAATCCCTTAAGAAGGTTGTCACGCCATCTATCGTTGGGAAGATCCACCCGATTCACACAAAATCTACCTTTGGAAAGAACCGTGGCATTAAAAAAATCAAAGGTTTATTGTTCACTCAAACATAAAAAAGAAGCTATCAAACCAAAAATAAGTTATTAAAATAAATAAGAAGTTATACTACTAAGAAGGACAAACTAAAGAAGCTAAACTATGGAAACTAAGGCAAATAAATATACAAACCGAGGGGAAAATGAATATAAACATCAAGGGAAAGGGAATAATATATACATAACCAAAGAGAAAATAAAGATAAAAGAAAAATAGTATAAGAGTTATTACAGACCAAATGTCAATGTCAAATCAATCAAAATAGACCACTCCCTCCCCCCCGTATAGAAATGAGCATTGTCCCCAATGCTTATCATAAATAAGAACAAGAAGGGGTAGAGAGTTAAGAGAACTCCCTATGTGGTCTCAGTCTGTATGGAATCCAGCACCCTCGGTCTCCTCTAGCTGTATCTCATCATCACCTGGCCGAGGGACAACAGGGTTGCTAAGCATCTGTATGATCTCCTCAGCGGTGTGGGCAGTCGCAACCTGCTCCTCAGACTGGCCAGCTACTGCCTCTGGTACCTTGGGTACCACTAGTGTTGCCTGTGCTGTTGGAACTGCTGGTGTTGTCTCCATAAGTAAATCCAGTGGTAGATCTCTGGCAGATGCAAGCTTGGTAACTATTGTTGTCAACTTATCCACCGACTTCTTTGAAGCTTGAGACTTCCGCATTTTCTTTACCGTTGTGGAAGGCTCAGCATCTGAATCAGTAACTACTACTGTTGGCTCCTCAGACTGGCCAACGAAGGTAGTTGCCTTACCCTTGAACTTCGGGTTGTCAGAACCCTGTAGGTGGTACCATGAGAAAGGATTCTTGGCCTTTAACTTAGTATCATACTGCCTCGGCTCCACCTTTTGATCATTGAAGTACTTTGTGAGGAAGAAGGGTAGGATCTCTCATCCTTCTGGACAACCAAAGTGATATTGGTTGACATTATAACACCCACATTGATCGGGTACCCAGCCATAATTGAAACCATCAGGACTGCTAGGGGAAGTGGGAGGTTGTTCTCATTCAAGCACGGGTCAATGCGGCTACACACGAAAGTCTGCCACCCTTTAGCTTCAAAGTTTAGGGTGGCCCGGACTATGGTAACCCTTGCTGTGAGCCACAGAGGTGTTGATCCTCGAATAGCCAAAATCTCAGTTAGCCACGGGCGAGCTACATCACCGTTAGCCAGCTTTTCCAAGTGTTGGGCTGCCTCCACTTTTTCAAATCCCACATAAGAGTTCAAAGCACAGGAGTCGAATCGAATTTTCAGATTTCGCACTTTTGTCACCTTAGTACCCTTCTTAATGTGAGCCACATTGGCATAAAATTATTTAACCAAGTGATCATTTGCATCGAGGGCGCTTTGGGTCAACCATTTACATCATTTTCTCTCCTGGAACTCTCTGAGGACATTTGGGTTATGCATGTCCAAATCCTTCATCAAGAATTGTCTCTCAAGAGTGAACGATCTCTAGGGACACCACTCTCTAAATCTGTTAAAGGCAGTCAAGCTGACAAATCTGTCTTCCCACATCTCCCTTTTCTTTGTCCTCTCAAGACCATCCACTTGAGTGTCTCCCCTTTTACCATCATCCGGGACATCATCATCATCATCAACCTTGATTGGTGCAGGCGGGGAATGTGAGGAAGAGGGCTCACAATCATGGCTACCCTCTTCCAAACTTTTAGAAGAACTAGCAGCGGAAGATAATTCATCAACCAAGTGGAATCTACCCGGGACTTGTTGAGATTGGGTGTTAGGTGGGGCTTGGTCAGAGTTTCCCTCAGAAACGTCCCTAGATGGGAGATACTCATTGGTGTTTGGTGATTCAGGGACTCTGTTGGCCGTAGCCTTCTTGCTTATCACTCTCTGGATGGCTAGTGGTAGGTTACTTTTGCTTCGCCCTCGGCCTCATCCTCGGGAGGGTTCTGCCCTCCCTTTTGATGTATCTCCTCCACCACGTGATCTAACCATCGGCTGCAATTCATAACAATAAGAATCAATTAGAGTTCAGGTACATAGGATACAGATATATGCATGATAGTTGCATGTCAATTGTGGAAAAACAGAAGAGGCAGTGCGGACTGCACAAAAGTGAGTGTAGCCGCAGACTGCCAAGTGCGGCCGCAGACTTCCAAGTGCGGACCGCACAAAAGTGAGTGCATCTGTACAATTAAAAGTGCGGACTGCACAATTTTGAGTGCGGCCGCACAGCCCCAAGTTCAAACTACTGGGTCTCTGATCATTTAACAGTGCGTACCGCACAATTTTGACTGCGGACCACATATTTTTGAGTGTGGTCCACACAATTCAAGCATACAGATGCCCTAACTTAGAGGCTGTGGACCGTACGAAAGTGTGTGCAGCTGCACAATTTGGATTAACACAGCACCGCTTTACGATTCATACAAGTTTGCAAGAATTAGACATGGCCCTAACAATTAAGCATGATTAGCTAATTACCCAGGCCCCAATTAACAATTATGAAGCTACCCTCATGATTTTGAGCAAATATGACTAACTATTGACATTTTTAGGCATGAAATTAACCCTAGACAAAAGAACATAACTAAGAGAAGATGAAAAATCTAAAGATGAAATGAACATACCAGTGATGGAGGATGCAGGTGAGAATCTAAGAGATGAAATGCTTGAAGTTTGAGAATTAGTGGGGGATGCACTGTGTTTTCTTAGGGCTTGAAGGTTCAGAAAATGTAAAGTGTAAAAAGTTGAGAAAAGCCCTATTTATACTTTGACTCGTCGGGCCCAGACCTACTTGAGTGCGGCCGCATAATTTTGATGTGGTCCGTACTCATTACCTGTTCCTTCGAAAACGTTCTGCGGAACGCACAAAAGTGAGTGTGACCACAGAACTAGTGCGGACCACATAATTTTGTGTGCGGCTGCACTTTGTTAAGGATTTTTGACAGGCTAAACTTCAGAGAGAATGCAATTTTGATCTTCCAGTTGTGCGGTCCGCATAATTTTGAGGCAACAGAGTGATTGTGCGGTCCGCACTTTTGTGACAATTAGACAATTCTTTCTTGCACAGTCCCTACAATGCACACCCATTCCTGCATACACTTCAAAACTAGTTAGCACAAAACAAAGCTATCTAACAAAGAAGAAAAATAAGAAAAATAAAAAGATACATGAGTTGCCTCCCAAGAAGCACCTGATTTAATGTCGCGACACGATACAAATTACCAATCATTTGAAATGAAGGACTGCCACAATGTGGCCATCATCAACCTTGCCAAGATAATATTTAACCCAGTGCCCATTGACTCTAAACACCTCGTCATTCTTATTTTTCAAATCTAGAGCACCAAAGGGGGTTACATTCACCACTTCAAAGGGGCCACTCCATTTTGACTTCAACTTGCATGGAAACACCCGTAACCGGGAATTGAACAATAGCACAAGATCACCCTCTTTAAATTCCTTGTTGTGGATGTACTTGTCATGGAGGTACTTCATCTTCTCCTTATAAAGGGACGAGCTTGTGTAGGCATGATACCGGAATTCATCAAGCTCATTCAATTGTGACACCCTTAGATTTTCCACGACATCTCATTCAAGGTTCAACTTCTTCAAAGCTCACATGGACTTATGCTCAAGTTCTACCAGAAGATGGCATGCCTTCCCGAATACTAACCAGTATGGAGGCATCCCGATCGGTGTTTTGTAGGCCGTTCTATAAGCCCAAAGAGCATCATCATGTTTTCTTGACCAAACCGTCCGGTTAGCATTGATTGTCTTTGACAAAATACTCTTTATCTCCCGGTTAGAGACTTCAACTTGTCTGCTTGCTTGAGGATAGTAGGGTGTTGATACTTTGTGAGTGACACCATACTTTGTAAGTAAGGTATCGAAAGCCTTGTTTCAAAAATGCGAACCCCCATCACTAATAGTGGCTCTTGGGGTATAAAACCTCGTGAAAATGTTCTTTTTCAAGAATGCCACCACACTCCTTGCTTCATTGTTGGGCAAAGCAATGGCCTCAACCCATTTAGATACATAATCCACCGCAACTAGAATGTAGGTGTTCCCACAAGAGCTAACAAATGGACCCATAAAATCAATACCCCACACATCAAAAATATCTATCTCCAAAATGGTGGTGAGAGGCATTTTATTCTTCTTTGATATCCCACCGGCCCTTTGGCATTCATCACACTGCTTGACAAGCTCACTAGCATCCTTGTAGAGAGTAGGCCAATAGAATCCACAACTCAAAACTTTTGTCGTCGTTCTTGCTCCACCATGGTGACCACCATACGGTGAATGGCAAGCCTCAAGAATACCTATTTGTTCTTCCTCCGGCACACATCATCGGACCACACCATCGGTACATATCCGGAAAAGATACGGCTTATCCCAATAATAGTCAAGGCAATCCCGTTTGAGCTTCTTCCTTTGGTTTGAGGAGAACTCATTTGGTACAATTCCACTCATAAGATAATTGGCAAAGTCGGCGAACCATGGCATCCCGGTCATAGAAATGGCTAGGAGTTGCTCGTCGGGAAATGAATCATTTATCTCAAGGCCATCATCTGGCCTCCCATATTCCTCCAATCGAGACAAATGGTTCGCCACCTGATTCTCACTACCCTTGCGGTCTTGAATCTCTAGATCAAACTCTTGCAATAGAAGCACCCACCGCATCAACCTTGCCTTAGAATCTTTCTTGATCATCAAATACTGAAGCACCGCATGGTCGGTGTGACCAATCACCTTTGTACCCATCAAGTACGGGCGTAACTTCTCCATAGCAAAGACAATAGTAAGGAGCTCTTTTTCGGTCACTATGTAGTTGACTTGGGCATCATTCATGGTCTTGCTTGCATAATAGACCGGATGGAAGATTTTGTTAATATGTTGCCCAACACCGCTCCAACATCCACATCACTTGCATCGCACATGAGCTCAAAAAGCAAGCTTCAATCCGGTGCGGTAAGAATAGGAGTAGTAGTCAACTTGAATGCCTTCATGCAATCTTCATTGAAATGGAACTTGGCATCCTTCTCCAAAAGTTTACACAAAGGGTTCACCAACTTAGAAAAATCCTTGATGAATCGGCGATAGAACCATGCATGACCCAAAAAGCTCCTCACTCCCTTCACGGATGTAGGGGGAGTTTGGAGATCACTTCAACTTTGGCCTTATCAACCTCAATACCATACTTTGAAATCTTGTGACCGAAGACAATGCCTTCCTTGACCATGAAGTGACATTTCTCCTAATTCAAAACCAAGTTAATTTCTTCACATCTTGCCAATACCTTGTCCAAGTTGTTTAAGCAATCATCAAAAGAATTTCCAATGACGGAGAAATCGTCCATGAAGACCTCAAGAATATCTTCCACTATATCGGTGAAAATAGCCATCATACACCGTTGAAAAGCACATTTGATAAGTAGGATTTTAACCTCCTATTTACTTTCTTTTACTTGCATTTTAGCTCAAAAATGCTTAAAGATATTTCCAAAAACTAATGAAATGTGCTTTTGTACAGGAACGTTGTGAAACAAGCCAAAGGAGTCAAAATCAACTCATAAAGGAGTCAAAAGTGGACAAGGACCAAAACAAGGAAAAAGGCCCAAAGTGCGGACCGCACAATACTGTGTGTGGCTGCAAAACAAAGGAAGAGCCATGTCAGTTCTTCTTCAGAGTATGCGAACCGCACAAATATTGTGCGGCCACAGAAGAAGAGATTCAAATAGCTGGTTTTGGGCAAGCTGAAGGAGTGCGGACCGCACCATAATTATGCGGCCGCAGAATGTTAAGTGCGGCCACACTCAATATTATGCGGTCCGCATAAGACAAAGATCAGAGAGATGTGATTTCAAGTTCAAGAAGAAATGCGAACCACACCATTTTTGTACGACCGCATAATCAAGAGCGCAGCCACACTCATTTTTATGCGGTCCGCAGAAGTCTCACACAGCCAGAGCCTAAGATCAAGGAGTATGGATTGTACTATAATTGTGCGGCTGCACTCACAAATGTGAGGTCCGCAGTAGTTGAAGGAGTGCGGCCGTAATCCAGAATTGTGCGGCCGCAAAATGACGAAGAATGACGAAGGGTCGACTTACTAGGGCCAATAACATGATAATATTAAATTCTAATTAAGCATGATATACAACAATAAGACTCAGAACAAGAAATAACTTAACAAGTCTTCAGAAATATTTAAGAGCTTGAATCATTTCCTTCCTTTAAAATATATGATCATACAAACAATGAATTTATACCGATTATGAAAGGAACTTCCAGTTCTATTATCACACACGAATACAACTGAGGAAGTTCGGCCCGATCCAATATAAATGTAAATTGTGCACTGCTGAGGGTTGAACGACGCGAACCATAGATGTATCTATTACCCCGCTCGCGGATCATACATGCGACGCGGTCAAATATAAATTTATCAATAAATCATAATCCTTTCTTGATTCTTTTCAAAATAAAAACAATTTGACTTGAAGCTTTTAAATCCTTAAAAATCCTCAACTAAGTCCCATTTGATACAGTTAACAAATATAATCAAATAACGGTATCCACAAGCATAATATAAACCTAAAACTACCCTGACATAAACAGGAATAGTAGCTACGTACGGACTCTCGTCACTTCGTGCGTACGTAGTCCCAACAAATAACAACACATATTAATTAAGTTGTTCCCTCTTACAAGGTTAGAAAAGAGACTTATCTCGTCTCAAATCTTACTTCCCAATTCAAGAATGTGCTCACACCTCCAAATTTGATGCCAGACGACTCGAAACTAGCCAAACATTATATAAATCGATCAATCTATGCTGAAACATTCATATCTCCACTATTAAAGTGATTACCCAACCAAAATTGTAAGATTCCTAAAATTCATCCCCGGGCCCACACGCCTAGATTCCGGAAAGGTTTGAAGAAAGTTGTTACCCATAACCTTAGGAACATAATATATGATTTTCACTAAGTTTCATAATCATTTTCGTGGTAAAATCTCATTTTTATTAAACCTAGGTTTTTTTCATCTCAACCCATGATTTCTACCAAATTTTCATGTGGAAATCTACCCATAATATATGTACTAAACTCATATTCAACAGAAATTACTTACCTTACAAAGCTAGGTCGAAAACCCCTCCTTAGAAGCTCTCAAATCGCCCAAGAGTGGAAGGAAAATGTGATAAGAATGGTCCTAACCCGTAATAAATGAGGCTCACTTCCTCCGGCGGTTTCCGCACCAACAGTCATAGGGCCGCACCTACACCCTCGCTTCTGTAGACAAGGATCCGCTTCTACGAAATTCACTAGGCCGGCTGGGATATCTTTTGCGGACAGGTACCCGCTTCTGCGATCGCGCTTCTGCGAAGGATGTGCCACATCTATGGAACCTGGGCTGCCCTCCTCTAGCCGCTTCTGCGAGGCTTGGCCCGCACCTGCGGCTGACCAAGCGCAGGTGCGGTTTTGACAGATCTGGTGCATCAGTTGTTGCTCCAAATTCTCATCTTGGTCCGAGCCTCGTCCGATTGACACTCGGTGTCCCCGGGACTCCGCCCAAACATACCAACAAGTTTGGAATCATAAAACGAACTCGCTCGAATGCTCGGAACGCTCGAAACAACATTAAAACTAAGAATAGTACCCCAAAACCAATTGAATCAAACTTAAGAACTTCAAGTTCTTCAATTTACTTCCAATGCACCGAAACGTACTTAAACAACTCGGAATGACACCAAATTTTACGTACAAGTCTTAAATGACAATATGGAACTATTCCCGATCTCGAAATTCCGTTTGGACCTCGATATCACCAAAACCAGCTCCAAACCACATTTAAAGAACTTTTAAAACCTTCAAGAACCAACTTTCACTATTAGGCGCCGAAACGCTCCCGGTTCATCCAAAACCCTATCCGAACATATGCCCAAGTACGAAATCATCATACAAACCTATTGGAATCGTCAAATCCCGATTTCGAGGTCGTTTACTCAAAAATATTGACCGAAGTCAAACATGGCCTTTTAAGCCAACCTTAAGGAACCAAGTATTCCGATTTCAACCCGAACCCTTCCAAATCCCGAACTAACCATCCCCGCAAGTCTAAAACAGTAAAAGCATATACAGGAAGTCTTATTTAGGGGAACAGGGTTCTAGAAAGCAAAACGACCGATCAGGTCGTTACATATTCTCAATTTTATGCCCATATTCGTGATCAAAATCCAAGAATACTAATTTCTAGGTTTTTTTCTTCAAAATCCCAAATTTCTACTAATTTGCATGCTTGAATCCATGTAAAAACCATGTATTTAACTCACAATGTGAAGAAATCACTTACCCCATTATAGTTGATGAAGATGGCACTCCAAAAGTACTCCAAAATCTAATCCCATGGACGAAATGAAGTGAAAATGAGCCAAAACCCCGTTTTATAAAAACCTCACTGCCCAGCGATCTTCGCACTTGCGGTGCGTTAGCCGCATTTACGGTACCGCACCTGCGGTGCTTGGTCCGCTTTTGCGGAGGCCTTCAAGCCCAGGGAGGTCCGCTTTTGCGGACGGGAGCCCGCTTCTGCGGTCCTGTTTCTGCGCCCAGTCCCGCACCTACGCCTTTCCTCATCGCACCTGCGCGCACGAAATTCCGCACCTGCGATCCCTGGCCAAACGCTTCAAAGCCTCTTCTGCGACTGAACCCCCGCACCTGCGGACTCGTACTTGCGTCCCAATGCTCGCAGGTGCGGTTATACTAGAACTGATACAACCAGTAGCCCCTTTAAGTTTCCAACTCAATCCGCGCATCGTTCGAACGGCATCGGGGCCCCCGAGTCCCCGTCCAAACATACCATCAAGTTTGAAATCATAAAACGGATTTGTTTGAGCCTTTAAATCATATCAAACAACGCCAAAAACACGAATCACCTTCCAATTCAAACTTAATGAACTTTGAAACTTCAAACTTCTACAATCGATGTCGAAACCTATCAAATCACGTCCGATAGACCTCAAATTTTGCACACAAGTCATAATTGACATTGCAGATCTACTCCAACTTCTGGGATCGGAATCTGACCCTAATATCAAAAAGTCCACTCTCGGTCAAACTTCTCAAAAACCCTTCAAATTACTAACTTTCGCCCAAATGATCCCAAAATGACCTACAGACCTTCAAATCCACTCCCGAACGCGCTCCTAAGACCAGAATCATTATACGGAGCTATTCCCAGACTCGAAATCCCAAACGGACGTCGATATCATTGAAATGCACTTCAACTCAAATTTATGAAATTCTTCAAAATGCCAACTTCCATAATAGGCGCCGAAACTCTCCCGGGTCATCCAAAACCCGCTCCGGACATATCCCAAGTCCAAAATCATCATATAAACCTGTTGGAACCTTCAAATCTTGATTCCGAGGTTGTCTACTCAAAAATTATACTTTAGTCAATTCTTTCAACTTAAAGCTTCCGAAATTAGAATTTTCTTTCCAAATCAACTCCGAACTTCCCGAAATTAAATTATGACCACGCGTACAAGTCATAATACCTGAAGTGAAGCTGCACAGGGTCTCTAACCGCTGAATGATGCGCTAGAGCTCAAAATGACCGGTTGTGTCGTTACAGTATTCATGCATCTCGAATAGCAATTTCGATGAGAATAGAACTACTCATGCAACATACATATGTAATGCCAGATTATTCACTCCAATAATTAAAACAGACCCAACTAAATGGAGATTATATTGTTAATTTAAGTCAAGTGAACATCATAATTAATAGCTCTAGTTCCATTGATCCAACATGTATACTCAGATGGAGAGTAGGTACACGATATCAATTACTAGTATTTCACCTAGTGAGCTTACAATAAATTTGTCCGATATAGGAAGACCTAAAGTCAAAGCGAAAATTTATTATTCAATTGAAATTAATAGTGGAAGACAATAGAAATATATTTCTATCATCACTTAATCATGATTGTATTTTAGTTACAAAATTGATTTAACCCTTAAACTCATATAGAGAGTTAATACAGATTATCAATAACTAGTAACTATACCCAACGAGTTCATGATAAATTTATACGATA
This sequence comes from Nicotiana otophora, assembly GCA_000715115.1. NCBI lineage: Eukaryota > Viridiplantae > Streptophyta > Magnoliopsida > Solanales > Solanaceae > Nicotiana > Nicotiana otophora. The sequence goes on from AWOL01S0019791.1 coordinate 22,216, forward strand.
TGGAGGAAGACCTAATGTCAACGCATAAATTTATTATCTCACTATAAATAAATAAAAAATAGAGACCATAGGAATTCCTATCACTACCTTTTCACAACTACGAACTTTTCTCTAATGATTAAGTTCTAGAATTAAAACAAAATGCTCAAAACCCCATTTAAACAGTCTTAAAATGCTAAAATTAACGTTTTTCACTGCATCGCAGTGAGTATTGATCACTGGGCCTTTTTTGATAAACCCACAAAATTTCATATCAATAGGAGATCGTTAAAATCACAATCTCCAAAAATTGTGACCAAATTTGAAAAATTACCATTTTAAGCATTTTTTAAGAATTTAAAATATGACCTACATTCTTATCATATACCAATTCATGTCAAATCAACATGTATATCATGTTCCAGATTAGACATAAATAAAATGATAGAAAGAATGACTTTTCGTATGTAAATCACATTTTAATCCGCCAAACCTCCAGAAAACTCATCTAAACGATTCTGAATCGTCAAAATACGATATGATTCACTGCATAGCAATGAGTTATTCTTAACTGATCATTTCCGATGATCCTACAGAATTTCAGATCATTCGGAGATCGTGAAATTCACCATCGCCAAAAACTAGACCAAATTCGAATAAATTATTTTTGATGTATTTAGAATTAAATCCATATGCTTGCATTCTTGCTATATATAATATCAAGTTAAATCATCATATTTCATATTTAACACAAATATAGCCGATATATAAAGAATAAATTTTCATATTTATAACAAATTTAATTTAATAAACTGCTTGAAAACTCATCTAAACGACCTCAAAATGCCGAAAACAGCATGATTCACTACATCGCAGTGAGTTTTTCTCACTAGATCGTTTTCGCTGAACCTAATAAGTTTCAGGTCAATCGGAGTTCGTCAAATTCATGGCCACCAGCCTATAACCAAACTCGGAGCATAACCGTTTTAAGCAGTTTCATGAATTAAAATAAATATGATATTGATTTCCATTCTCCTTATAATTATACTATGAGCTCAAGGCATATATTATGTTCTTCCTATTTCTAGGATACATAATATCTCCTTTTGCAATAAATTATACTTTTATTAATACAGAAGAACCTAAGATATTATATTTTCTCCCGTTCGGCAAAAACCCCAATATCTCTTCTCATGGATGGAGTTGGTCTCATTAGTACCCAAAGATAAAACTCTTTTTCTAGTTAAGAACTTCCACCACTAATGTAGATTTATCAAGGATAATTTTCATATGGTACATTAAGCATATTTTAATGACTCAAATAAATAGATCATTTTGTGGATCCCACCTATTAATCATAATGCTCAATCCATGAATAGACATAATTTCACATGTACAAATTTATTAAGAATTTTTCATGAGTTCAAATAAACAAACCACTTTAGTGGTAACTATTTATTATTCACAAAATTCTCAATTTACGAGTGAAGATACATGTAGCTCATAAAATTATTTTATGGCAGATTATGGACCATAACTTAAAAGCTATGGCAATAATATAAAACTCATACAAAATACAGTCATATTTTACTTAATTACAACCTCCAAACAGAGAGCAAAATTTTTCATCGAAAATCCAAGACTAGTAATCAAGCAGGGCATGAAAACATAAACTAAAATTTGAGAAATATTTTTATGCACAGATATGCAAAACGCACCAATCATTACTTATCTAGGATATCAAACAGAGAATTTTACTTTCTTAAAAATAATTATATCATCACATAATATCAAGTATACCTTGTAAGACCTAGTCAATAAAATCCTACGCCTATATTATTGAATTTAATACAACAACACGTTTATTTACTAATAGTAAATGTGTAAACTCATTATATAACCAGTATTTAATCATGGAGACCATGGGGAGTCACCCCACCACCATTTATTTTAAAACGAATTAAAATTATTAAGAAATAATTTCCAAAAAATAGAAAAATGTCCAAAACACAGTCCAAACGACCTCAAAACGCTAAAAATACCACGATTCTCTGCTTATAGCAATGATTTTTTCTCACCACGTCATTTCTGATGGATCCACCAAATTTCGGCTCAATCGGAGTCTGTTAAGTTTGCTGACCTCCGAAAATACCGGCAATTCGGTCAAAATCAGGTTTTGCATTTTTCTAGGGTTTACCAAATAAAGATCCAGATCATCCCAATCAAATATCAATAAAAAACAGATATCTCATGATTACAAGAATAATCCAAAATTTGTGCACAATTAATTCACAAAACAACAGTGCAATTTTTCAGAAAAACACATATACATGTTATTCAAAATCGCACGTAAACACGATATTCTTGTTTCATGAAAAACCTAGTTATCTAATTAGATGTGAGTGTGTCATGCCCCAAAATCCATTATAGGTCGTGATGGCGCCTAACATCACAGTCAGGCAAGCCAACAATAATTAATTAACTTAATTACTCATTTTAGGATTTGAAATCACGATTGCCTTCAATTTAATAACAAAAGATGGACTTTACAGAGTAAATAAAAATATTTTCACAATTTCAATACCAAACAACCCATAATCACCCCAAAACCCGGTGTCACAAGTGCATGAGCATCAACTAGGAAGTAAAATCAAATACAGCATCTGTCCGGAATACAAATTTGGACAGGAAAAAAAAATATAAATACTCTGAAGGAGACTCGACTGACTGCGGATCGTGGTATAGAATGTAGCTCACCTAAGTCCCCATAATAACCGCGCCTTTGCGCCCACAGGGCCACTAGAAATATATGTACCTGCACAAAAATATGCAGCAAGTGTAGTATGAGTATGTAAATCAACGCATACCCAGTAAGTATCCTGCCTAACCTCGAAGAAGTAGTGACGAGGGGTCGACTCCGACACTTACTAAGGGCTAACAATAAAATACCGATATTATAATTAAGCGTGGACTGTATAGAACGGCTGAAAACTCAATAACATGAAGTAAGTAAACAATTCTTTTGTTAATAGGAACTTTCCAAACTTATTTTCATCATATAATATTTTGTATCTCGGGCTAATGAAAGCAATATCAATTTTTATCAACTTCAAAGATATATCATGCACAAATCATGCAGAGGTTGTATGGCCCGATCCAACATAAATATTTAAACTGTGCACTGTCGAGGGTCCAATGGCGCGAACCATAGATGCACCTATCTATTACCGAGGCATTTCGCCCGCTCCACAAAAGAGAAACACATTAAATAACCAATTCAAGATTTATTAAGGGGCAAATATTCCAAGAATTACAAATTCTCATTTAAAAGTGAAGTAAATGAAGTTTAATCTTTTTACAATTCCTTTATCGAGTTTCTAAATATTTTAAACAATTAAATTAACAAGTAGGGTGCAAACATCGTTAAGTACAATATGATACGGGTCCTAAACTACCCGGACATAAGCATAACAGTAGCTACGTACGGACTCTCGTCACCTCGTGCGTACGTAGCCCCCACAAATAGAAACACATAATAATTTGATTCACCTATGGGGTTAATTCCCTCTTACAAGGTTAGAAAGGAGACTTACCTCGCTCCGAAATTCCATAACCGACTCCAAAGCCTTTCCAACAACTCAAAACCATCGCTCCAAAACTAGTCATTAAAGATGCAAATCCATAAATATATACTCTAATACTCATTATAATTCAATTTTCAATAATTTCCAATTCCGCTTGAAAAGTCGATAAAAATCACCCTCGAGCCCACGTGCCCGGATTCCAAAATTTTTCGAAGATAAACATTACCCATGGTATCACGAACTCAAATATATAATTTACTCTCAATTCCATGCCCAAATTCGTAGTCAAAATCCAAACTATAAATTTCTTGGTTTTCTACCAAAATCCCAAATTTTTACTAAGTTTCCATGTTACAATCGATATATAATCCAAGTATTTAACTTGCAATAAGTGGGAATCACTTACCTTGACATAGGTAATGAAACTCTCCTCTTCAAAAACTCCAAAAATCGCCCAACCAAGTGAGAAATGAGTGAAATTGGCTAAATCCCGCTTTTTAAAACATTCTGCCCAGCATAGTCGCCCCTTCTTCGCGTTCGCGATGCCTTCAGGCCCTACTGCTTCGCGTTCGCGGTTGAAGCTTTGCGTTCGCGAAGGCTAAATGACTCCAGGCCCCCCCCTCTCTCTCTTCTTTGCGTTCGCGTAGCCTTGGCCGCGTTCGCGAAGGCCTTCCCAGCTACTGCCTCGCGTTCGCATCCACTGCCTAGTGTTCACGAAGGCCAAATCCCAGCAGCCTCAAAGTTCCTCTTCGCAAACACGGGACCCCCTTCGCGTTCGCGAAGAAGGAAACCAGATACCAAAAATAACAGTTCCAAAACAGCTCAAAATGATCCGAAACCACCCCGAAACACACCCGAGGTCCCCGGGACCCCGTCCAATCACGCCAACAGTCCCAAAACATAACACGGACCTACTCGAGGCCTCAAATCACATCAAATATCACCAAATCAGGAATCGCACCCCAATTCAAGCTTAATAACTTTAGAACCTCAAACTTCTACATTCAAGCTTAATCGAAACCTATCAAATCACGTCTGATTGACCTCAAATTTTGCACACAAGTCGCATTTGGCATTGCGTACCTACTCCAACTTCTGGAATCAGAATCCGACTCCGATATCAAAAGGTCCACTCCCGGTCAAACTTCTCAAAAACCTTCAAATTTCTAACTTTCGCCAAATGACCCCAAAATGACCTACGGACCTCCAGATCCACATCCGGACGCGCTCTCAATACCAGAATTACCTTACGGGACTATTCCCAGACTCGGAATCCCAAATGAACATCGATAACATTGAAATGCACTTCAAGCCAAATTTATGAAATTCTTCCAAAAATGCCAGCTTTCCACAATAGGCGTCGAAACACTCCTGGGTCATCCAAAACCCGATCCGGACATACTCCCAAGTCCAAAATAATCATACGAACCTGTTGGAACCTTCCAATCCCGATTCCGAGGTCGTTTACTCAAAAATCAAACCTTAGGCAAATTCTTCCAACTTAAAATTTCCGAAATGAGAGTTTTCTTTCCAAATCAACTCTGAACTTCCCGAAATTCAATTCCGACCACATGCAAAAATCATAATACATGAAGTGAGACTACTCAAGGCCTAAAACCGGACGTGCTAGAGCTCAAAACGACCGGTCGAGTCATTACATTCTCTCCCACTTAAACATGCGTTCGTCCTCGAACCTGCTAAGAACTACTCTGGAGTTGTCCGAAATCATTGTTTAACACCTCGTGCACCTACTCGTGCTACTAAAACATAGCTAAGCACATTATCTCGAGTAAATCTGAAGATCCTCCCATTTATTTAGGCAAATAAGCCTTAGAGCCAAATTCCAACGTCTGAAATTCTCTACTAGGCCTGCTTCCAACATACGAACAACGTTTCAATCACTACACGATGTACCAATACATGATTGTATACTCTCATTGAATTCACACCCTGCACCACATTATTCACATGAGCGTAATAACATCCTCTGATAACAATAGAAGGAATTCCACGAATTTGATGCCCACAACACACCTCATGAAGCATATAAGTCCCGTTTCCGCTCTCGCAATACTGCCATGATGGAAACGATGTGTAGAAATTCATAACCAACTTCCGAGTCAATGAATTATTGAGTCTCTCCTCCCGACAAGAACCATAACCTCATTATGAACCAAATAACGATATTTTCTCTTAGATATGCCTCATCTAAATCCGATCGCACTGATCTCAGGTCCAAAAATCTTGTCTCACCTAGTACAAGTCGTTCCGGCAATAAGCCACCACAAACACTACCAAAGGTATCATATGATGCCACCATGTGCCAACAATCCACAAACGCAACTGTGATATATACGGAAAACGAACTCTGGAAAGAACTACTCAACCCACGTAACTAATTAAACAACCGAAAATGTGTCATGAATCTTTCTCATAAAATGCGGGACAAAAAACACAGGAATAGATATAGGGAATTGTGCTCAACATCACACTATTGCGGCGTGTAACCCGATCCACACATGATATTGTTGTGGCGTGTAACCCGATCCAACCATGATACCCGTGGTGGCGTGCCACCCGATCCACACATAATAATCTTAAGAAAGTACATATCGAGCAGTAATGCTTATACTCACAAAATGCCCTGAAGATCAACCATAAGCACGCCAAGTGCATAATACAAATCCTGGGGTGGCGGGTAGCATCATGCGCTGCAAACCTCATGCACAACTAAGGTGCGATATATGATCTGCATCTCGAGAGCCATCCTTCTCGCATAACACCACCGCTATGCGGGACCTCCATACATTGTTCAAATAATCAAGCCATCTCACAACCCACACGGCAAAACAGAGTATTACATGAAATAGCTGACGACAAAAATAACATCCAAGGCCTGAAGATTCCTCCGTAAACAACGCTAAGCTCAAATGAACACATTCGGTCTAATATAGAGCGCATATTCACATCTAGATCCATCCACAGACCTCAAGCCGATTTTGATCGTATTGTAATGGGCTAATAACCTTCCAAGGATCCAAAATAACCATATTCATGACACATAAGAACAGTTGTCTAATTCGGAACAAACTTCAACAGTTCATAACCAGATGAATAGAGCAACTCCCAGGCCTACGCTCTCACATTAGCGATAGTACCAAAATCTCCATACTTGGTTTTAATCTTTAATCAATCAAGTGACTACATGTCACACTCATACAATCTTCCTGTGGGATACGCTCCCACGACCTTCCGCACCAGGTAACAAGTCTGTGCATCCCTACCACCGGCCACATTAATGCTGTAAAGAAAATCAAGAAGCCGCAAATCTGTACACAAAGCATCTTACATAGGACACCGATCTCAGGTGACGCTAAAGACAATACTAGCTTACTCTAAACATCTGAATTCTTCCCTGCTCATCTGAGCTCGTGGCATTCTTGTCAACACTAAACCGCAACCTTGATCCCCAGCTTCCAATTTCCCATGCCGCTCACTGCACCGAACATGCCAATACGTGAGAGTAGCAGAATTCCATAATAACCACTGATCCACTAATAGAATAAACACTTCATCATATAGAAACCTTTTACTTAGCTCATTTAAGAAGAACAAGTGCAACACGCAACTAAATTCCCAAACCGCAGAAAATACAACCTCATGTTGTGATCTAACCGGCCATAACTCTTTCGAAAATCCCTTTACACAACAAAGCCATACGAATCGAATGCCTCCCAAATCAACTAAGTTGTGGTGGCACTCAAGCCCAAGTGTACGACCACAAACTACATGTATAACTTCACACTGGAGAAACTGGTCACTGCCATAACCGTGCTGATTCAACCATTACCAACCGAGCCACTTCTTCTAATTTACTCGGGACTTGCCCTAGAAATAATAATAGCTCCATTCAAAACATCATGAACCCAAATCCACACTCATCCTGTGTGACCTTATTTCACGAAACCACGTTGTCTCCAAAACCCACGAACCATCTCATAGCCTCCTTATGCGCATATTTGCATCTTCAACTGGTACACCCATTCTGAAAATCCCTCTTTGAATCCGAAGTTATTTTCTCCCATTCCTCCAATGCCACAACGCAGACAGAAGATAACGTAGAACACTCCAAGCCACTTTTCATAATCCACTACAAAAGCTCAATACTTAAGCATACTACTGGCTCAAAATCCTTAGGCACCGCACTTTGAATGTTTTTGAACCCACTAGAACCATTGTTGAGAGTCACCTACTCTAACTTGTTCCCGATTATGATCAAACTCCAAGGCCCTGCTAGCACATGAACATCTTCTCAAAGAAGCACCCAGCTGACTCACTTTCCTTGTACATCACATCTACACTAAGCATAGACTCTGAGTTTTCCCAAAGCTTGAACATGAATTGATAAGGCCAATTATAGCACACATTCCTCAAATCCTTTGCTCAAATTACCACTGATGTTTTCTTTCCTTGGTCGTAATAACCCACCAATATGCCGATAACCAGAAACCTCAGTAGTAAACAACCATGCACTCCAATCGTAGGCGGTGGGGCTCTCCCACTTAGCTTGAAGCTACCATTACATAACCCTGGAACCTACCAAGATTCCTTCTTCCTCACTGACATGACCTCGCACAATCGACCTACCAAATTCCACGAAATCTTCATGTTAACCATTTCATGAACGCTCTGAATCCCTAGCCACATTCACATGTTCGACCTCATACCGGGTAGCCAGTAGAATACTTTGGAGAAGCTTCATCAACACCACGCAACTGTTAACCTGCTCACCGGAAATAACCCACCTGTGGAAATTCCATGCCGACATCTTCCAATAACGCTGCACCGAGTACAATTACCATGAAACCAATAAGCCATCCTGAGCCTGTGCTCATTCACCAGTTGTACAAGTTCGTTCACTCTTCATGGACATCAACTAAAAGTGCGTCAATACATTCCAATCCAAAGTCATGTTGCCTCCCTCTTTATATTAAGCAACTCCCTCCTGTCGTATCCAACCTTCCTCAGTATTAGCCAATATTCCAAATTAGTCTGTAGTCCTAGTCATTATCCACCATGAATCCCAAATCACTCTAAACTTTCCCCAAGGTTTGTAACTATCCTACCACAGAACCCATATGCTACTCTGCCACTCTCCCACTTTGGTCAAACCCTCTCCTTTAAGAAACTACTCGACTTCTGTTTCTCATACTTGGCCTTTTAGAATTTTAACCACCGCAAGACACCTCCCACATGTGCTTCCTCATCCTTCGCTACCCAGTTGTTGCCTTAAATCAAAATCTATCCCTATAACACTTGAACCAATAGATCGCTACCACCTTTAAACCTTTCCGAAGAACATCTTTCTATAGCCATCAACACTAGAAACGCCGATTCGATTCCGAAATTGCTGCACCGCGTTATTTCTGACAATCACTTCTCCAGCACCATTTCACAATACCCCTCCTTGAACGATAATTGAAGAAGACTACAACACCGTCAAACTTAACGCATCCAATCTAGGACGACGACACCACATCACAGATGAAAATTCCACCGCGCTCGAAATACCCAGTCTCGTTACTCCATCAACCCAAACCTGAACGTTCGTAGTCCGATTTCCTCTCCTCCGCCGGAACTAAATGTTGAACCTCTAAGCCGTGAAATAAGAAGACCTTCTATCAAGTCATTAATTGTCGCGATCCATAGATAAGCACCCTACCATTACACCAACACTATGCGATAGCAACACACGAATCATCATAACAATCAGTGCCAAATATCAAACCATAGGCAATACTGATACTGAGCTGAAATGATAGAACAAGCTTCCGCATGGCAACGACAATAGCCCAATTAAATACGAAGGGAGAAACATCTCGTACCACATTTGCGGTACCATTAAAATTCCTCGATTCCAAATTTATAACAAGTTTTTCACGTCGAACAAGATTGAATAAGAAGGAAATGAAGGCATAAGCCTCAAAGGAATCAAATCGCATGATGAGGAATCAAGAAGGGTAGTGCTCCTAACAGTCGTGTAGCCTTTCAAAGATAAGTACAGACGTCTTCGTACCGATCCGCAAGACTCTACTAGACTCGTTCATGACTCATGAGACCTAAGTGAACCTAGTGCTCTGATACCATGTTGTCACGCCCCAAAATCTATTATAGGTCGTGATGGTGTCTAACACCACTGTCAGGCAAGCCAACAATAATTAATTAACTTAATTACTCATTTTAGTATTTGAAATCATGATTTCCTTCAATTTAATAATAAAAGATGGACTTTACAGAGTAAATAAAAATATGTTCACAATTTCCATACCAAACAACCCATAATCACCCCCAAAACCCGGTGTCACAAGTGCATGAGCATCAACTAGGAAGTAAAATAAAATACAGCATCTGTCCGGAATATAAATTTGGACAGGAAAAAAAAATATAAATACTCTGAAGGAGACTCGGCTGATTGCGGATCATGGTATAGAATGTATCTCACCTAAGTCCCCGCAATAACCGCGCCTCTGCGCCCACATGGCCACTAGACATATATGTACCTGCACAAAAATGTGCAGCAAGTGTAGTATGAGTACGTAAATCAATGCGTACCCAATAAGTATCCCGCCTAACCTCGAATAAGTGGTGACGAGGGGTCGACTCCGATACTTGCTAAGTGCTAACAATTAAATACCGATATTATAATTAAGCACGGATTGTATAGAACGGCTATAAACTCAATAACATAAAGTAAGTAAACAATTCTTTTGTTAATAAGAACTTTCCAAACTTATTTTGGTCATTTAACATTTTGTATCTGGGGCTAATGAAGAAATATCAATTATTATCAATTTCAAAGATATATCATGCGCAAATCATGTCGAGGTCGTATGACCCGATCCAACATAAATATTTAAATTGTGCACAGATGAGGTTCGAACGATGCGAACCATAGATGCATCTATCTGCTACCGAGGCGTTCGGCCCGCTCTACAAAACAGAAATCACATTAAACAACCAATTCAAGATTTATTAAGGGGCAAATATTCCAAGAATTATAAATTCTCATTTAACGGTCAAGTAAATAAAGTTTAACCTTTTTACAATTCCTTTATAGAGTTTCTAAATATTTTAAAAAATTAAATTAACAAGTAGGGCGCAAACATTGCAAGTACAACATGATATAGGTCCTAGACTACCCAGACATAAGCATAACAGAAGCTACGCACGAACTCTCGTCACCTCGTGCGTACGTAGCCCCCACAAATAGAAACACATAATAATTTGATTCACCTATGGGGTGAATTCCCTCTTACAAAGTTAGAAAGGAGACTTACCTCGCTTCGCAATTCCATAACCGGCTCCAAAGCTTTTCCAACAACTCAAAACAATGCTCATCGCTCCAAAACTAGTCAATAAAGGTGTAAATCCATAAATATATACTCTAATACTCATTATAATTCAATTTTCAACAATTTCCAACTCCGCTCGAAAAGTCGATAAAAATCACCTTCGAGCCAACCTGCCCAGATTCAGAAATTTTTCGAAGATAAACATTACCCATGGCATCACGAACTCAAATATATAATTTACACTCAATTCCATGCCCAAATGCATGGTCAAAATCCAAAATATGCATTTCTAGGTTTTCTACCAAAATACCAAATGTTTACTAATTTTCCATGTTACAATTTATATATAATCCAAGTATTTAACTTGCAATAGGTGAGAATCATTTACCTTGACATAGATGATGAAAATATCCTCTTCAAAAACTCTAAAAATCGCCGAACCAAGAGAGAAATGAGTGAAATGGGCTAAATCTCGCTTTTTAAAACATTCTGCTCAGCATAGTCGCCCCTTCTTCGCGTTCGCGACCAAAGCCTCGCCTTCGCGATGCCCTCTGGCCCTGCTGCTTCGCGTTCGCGGTTGAAGCTTAGCGTTCACGAAGTCTAAATGACTCCAGGCCCCCGCTCCCTCTCTTTTCTTCGCGTTCGCGTAGCCTTGGCCGCGTTCACAAAGGATTTTCCCAGCTACTGCCTCGCGTTCGCGTCCACTGCCTTGCGTTCACGAAGGCCAAATCCCAGCAGCCTCAAAGCTCCTCTTCGCGAATGCGGGACTCCCTTCGCGTTCGCGAAGAAGGAAACTAGATACCAGCAATCGCGTTCCAAAACAGCTCAAAATGATCCGAAACTACCCCGAAACACACCCGAGGTCCTCGGGACCCCATCAAATCACACCAACCAGTTCCACATAATACGGATCTGCTCGAGGTCTCAAATCACATCAAATATCACCAAATCATGAATCGCACCCCAATTCGAGCTAAATAAACTTTAGAACCTACTTCTACATTCGATGCAGAAACCTATCAAATCACGTCCGATTGACCTCAAATTTTGCACACAAGTCGCATTTGACATTGCGGACCTACTCTAACTTCCGGAATCGGAATCGGAATCAGAATCTTACTCCGATATAAAAAGGTCCACTCCCGGTCAAACTTCTCAAAAACCTTCAAATTTATAACTTTCACCAAATGACCACAAACTGTCCTACGGACCTCGAGATCCACATCCGGACGCGCTCCCAATACCAGAATCACCTTACGGAGCTATTCCCAGAATCATAATTCCAAACGGACATCGAAAACATTTAAATGCACTTCAAGCCAAATGTATGAAATTTTTCCAAAAATGCCAGCTTTCCATAATAGCCGCCGAAACGCTCTCGGGTCATCCAAAACCCGATCCGGACATACGCACAAGTCCAAAAATATCATACGAACCTGTTGGAACCTTCCAATCCCGATTCTGAGGTCGTTTACTCAAAAATCAAACNCCAGAATCAGAATTCCAAACGGACATCGATAACATTTAAATGCACTTCAAGCCAAATTTATGAAATTCTTCCAAAAATGCCAGCTTTCCATAATAGGCGCCAAAACGCTCTCGGGTCATCCAAAACCCGATCCGGACATACGCCCAAGTCCAAAAATATCATACGAACCTGTTGAAACCTTCCAATCCCGATTCTAAGGTCATTTACTCAAAAATCAAACCTTAGTCAAATTCTTCCAACTTAAAGTTTCTGAAATGAGAGTTTTCTTTCCAAATCAACTCTGAACTTTCCGAAATTCAATTCCGACCACGCGCACAAGTCATAATACATGAAGTGAGACTACTCAAGGCCTCAAACCGCCGAACGGCATGCTAGAATTCAAAACGACTGGTCGGGTCGTTACAGAATGGGCTTTGATACCAATTGTTGGATTATAATAAGCAATGGAAGCAATCCTAGTATCAAAATCACATGTAATCTAGACAACTAGCATATACGGGATTTCACGAGTTACCTCTTGAAGCGTGAGCATATCTCTTCTATCACGTGAGCCTTCGGTTCTATAACTTCTCAATGGAATCTCCACCACCCGCACAATCATGATCCTCGAACATTCCACGGTCTTCTACTGTGTTACCCAAATAATATCCGAAAAAAGCAATTTCGTATGTGCGAAATTTTGAGGAAAAAGAAGCTGAAATTCGGCCACCTTGTGCTACTCCCTCTAGGTGGAAAGCTTATGTATTTATAGCACCAGTATTAAGGGTTAAAACCCTTTTACAAAACCTGTTAGGTTTTCCTTTCTACCAGAAAAAGAATTCCTTTATTTCCTATTATTTAGGTACAGCAAGGACCACATAATTTAATTAGCAA
>AWOL01S0019792.1:0-55559 GCA_000715115.1 Nicotiana otophora
ACGTTGGTGCTCGGCAAGTATGGCACGGGTGCTAGTCATGACCCTCCAGTTGGGTCGTGACATCTGTACCTAAGAGCCTAGCCTCACCCGGCTCAAACCATCCAACCGGAGATCTACACCCCCTCCCATATAAAGCCTCGTACGGAGCCATCTGAATACTCGACTAATAACTGTTGTTATATGCAAACTCCGCGAGTGGCAAAAACTGGTCCCATGAACCCCCAAAGTCAATGACACAAGCACGCCACATGTCCTCCAATATCTGAATAGTGCGCTCGGACTGCCCTTCCATTTGAGGGTGAAAAGATGTGCTCAACTCAACCTGAGTACCCAACTCTCGCTGCACGGCCCTCCAAAACTGCGATGTGAACTGAGTACCCCCATAGAAAATGATGAAAACCGGGACACCATACAGGCTAACGATCTCTCGGATGTAAATCTCAGCCAACCGCTCTGAAGAGTAAGTAGTACCAACTGGAATGAAGTGCGCGGACTTGGTCAGTCGATCCACAGTAACCGAAACAGCATCGAACTTCCTCGAAGTCCGTGGGAGCCCAACTACAAAGTCCATGGTGATCTGCTCCCACTTGCACTCTGGGGTCTCTAATCTCTGAAGAAAGCCACCCGGTCTCTGATTCTCATACTTAACCTGCTGACAGTTGAGACACCGAGCCACAAACCCAACTATATCCTTCTTCATCNNNAATAATGCTGCCTCAAATCCTGGTACATCTTCGCGGCACCCGGATGGATGGAATACCGCGAGCTATGGGCCTCCTCAAGAATCAACTCTCGAAGCCCATCTACATTAGGCACACATATCCGGCCCTGCATTCTCAGCACGCCTTCATCACCAATAGTCAAATCCCAAGCATCACCTCTCCGAACCCTGTCCTGAAGAACGAGCAAGTGGGGGTCATCATAGTGACGCTCCCTGATACGGTCATAAAGAGAAGACCTGGAGACCACACAAGCTAATACCCGACTAGGCTCCAAAATATCCAATATGATAAGCTGGCTTGCTAAGGCCTGAACATCCAATGCCAATGGTTTCTCTGCTACTGGAAGATATGCTAAACTCCCCAATCTCTTTGCCCGGCGACTCAAAGCATCGGCCACCACATTGGCCTTCCCCGGATGGTACAAAATAGTGATATCATAGTCCTTAAGAAGCTCCAACAATATCCGCTGAAGCAAATTAAGATCCTTCTGCTTTAACAGATATTGCAGACTCTAGTGATCAGTATAGATGTCACAATAAACCCCATACAAATAATGATGCCAAATCTTCAAGACGTGAACAATGGCTGCTAACTCAAGATCATGGAGAAATAGTTCTTCTCATGGGTCTGCAACTGGCGCGAGGCATAGGCGATCACTCTACCCTACTACATCAAAACACAACCAATGCCTATCCTCGAGGCATCACAATAGACGGTGTTAGAACATGAAATTGATGGCAGAACTAACACTGGAGTTGTGGTCAAAGCAGTCTTGAGCTTCTGAAAGCTCTCCTCACACTCATACGACCACCTGAATGGAGCACCCTTTTGGGTCAATTTGGTCAAGGGCGATGCAATAGATGCAAATCCCTCCACAAAGCGACGGTAGTAACCGCCCAAACCAAGAAAGCTCCTAATCTCTGTGGCTGAGGACGGTCTGGGCCAACTCTGCACTACTTCTATCTTCTTCGGATCCGCCTAAATACCCTCACTGGACAACACGTGCCCTAAGAATGCTACTGCACTGAGCCAAAACTCACATTTCGAGAACTTTGCATAAAGTTTCTCCTCCCTCAATCTCTGTAATACAATCTTCAAATGTTGAGCGTGCTCCTCCTGGCTACGAGAGCACACCAGGATGTCATCGATGAATATAACAATGAATGAGTCCAAATAGGGCTGGAATTCACTGTTCATCAAATACATGAATGTTGCTGGGGCATTGGTCAGCCCAAACGACATCACCAAGAACTCATAATGGCCATATCGGGTCCTGAAAGTTGTCTTCAGAATATCTGAATCTCGAATCTTCAACTGGTGATAACTGGACCTCAAATTAATCTTAGAGAACACCCTCGCTCCCTGAAGTTGGTCGAATAAATCATCAATGCGAGGAAAAGGATACTTATTCTTGACTGTGACATGTTCAACTGCCTGTAATCAATACACATTCTCATGGAACCATCCTTCTTCTTCACAAATAGAACCGGTGCACCCCAAGGTGACACACTAGGTCGAATAAACCCCATATCAAGGAGTTCCTAAAGTTGTTCTTTCAATTCCTTTAACTCCGTCGGTGCCATACGATACGATGGAATAGAAATGGGCCGAGTGCCCAGCACCAAATCAATACCAAAGTCAATATCCCTGTCAGGCGGCATGCCCGACGGGTCAGCAGGAAACACATCCGGATAACCACGTACCACCAAAACAGAATCAATGATAGGAGTCTCTACACTAATATCCCTCACAAAAGCCAAATAAGATAGGCAACCCTTCTCAACCATGCGCTGAGCCTTCATATATGAAATCACCCTACTTAGTACATAATCTACAAACCCTCGGAATTCTCGGCATAGCCAACGTCTCTGTCTTAGCATGACAATCTAGAACCGCACGACATGGAGATAACCAATCCATACCCAATATCACATCAAAGTCAACCATATTGAGCAATAGTAGATTCACTCGGGTCTCCAGACCCCCAATAGTCACCACACATGACCGATATACACGGTCCACAATAATAGTATCACCTACAGGAGTAGATACATGTATAGATGAAACTAAGGACTCATTGGGGATATCCAAACAATGGGCAAAATATGAGGAAACATATGAATACGTGGAACCAGGGTCAAATAATACAGAGGCATCTCTGTGACAAACTGAGACAATGCCTGTAATCACAGCATCTGAAATAATAGCATCTGGTGTGGTAGGGAGAGCATAGAAACAGGCCTGACCACCCCCTGATCTGCCTCCCCCTCTAGGGCGACCCCTAGCTGACTGACCTCCACCCCGAGCTGACTGGGCGGGTGGTGAGGTTATTGATGCTGTAGTCGGAGGCTGACTCCTCTGGTGAGATAGACCTCCATGATGATGAGGACACTGCCTCCACATATGCCCAAGCTCCCCATACTCAAAATAACTCCCTTGTGCTAGCGGTGGAAACTGAAGGGAACCCCTAGCACCGGGATAACTGGAAGAAGAACCTGGCATGGAAGAGCCCTGAACAGGTGGAGCACGGGATGAACTCTGAACTGGAAGGGAACTAAGTGATGAGCGGCCCTGATGAGAACTGTGCGAACCATGGCCAGATGATGCACCCCAATGAAATGGCCGAGCTGACTGAGCCTATCTGCAATGACGACCTCGACCGTGCTGGAACTGACCCCTAAAAGGAGAACCGCTGAATCCACCCTGACCACGAGGCCTCTTGGCCTCCATCTCAACCCTCTCCTGACCGTGAACCATCTCAATCTGCCGAGTAAAGTCGACAACCTCATCTAAAGTAGCACCCGAAACCCTTTCTCTGGTCATGAGCAACTGTAGCTGATAAGTGAGACCATCAATAAATCTCATGATCCTTTCCCTGTCCATGAGGGCCAACCAGATCGCATGACGGGCCAACATAGAGAACCGCATCTCATACTCTGTCACAGATATATCACCCTGGCGAAGAAGCTCAAACTGTCTGTGCAACTCCTCTCTGCGGGATCGAGGCACGAACTTCTCCAAACACTACTAGAAATTTGGTAAAAACCGACCAAAAACACTGACCAACATTGGTCGGTAA
The DNA here is from genome assembly GCA_000715115.1 of Nicotiana otophora. NCBI lineage: Eukaryota > Viridiplantae > Streptophyta > Magnoliopsida > Solanales > Solanaceae > Nicotiana > Nicotiana otophora. Next base: position 3,802 of record AWOL01S0019792.1, read on the forward strand.
TGGCCAAAAACTGACCAAAACGCGACCATTTACGTGTGGACGGTATTGTTGTGGTCAGAAAGGCATACCGACCAAAGTTGGTCGGAAATTACCGACCAAAGTTGGTCGGAAATTACCGACCAACTCTGATCGGTAAATTATATTAACAAACAACTATTGCAAAAACGACGGACCAAAGTTGGTCGGTTTTTTCCGACCAAAGTTGGTCGGTATTTTAATTATGTAATTAAAGAGATTCACCATCTAGGAACCGAACCGGGGTCTGTACTGTGGCAGGATACTATTATACCACTAGACCATTGATACATTTTGTTTTAAAACTATATTTTATTTGATTTATACTCTTTAATTGTATTTTTGCACAAAAATAACTGACCAAAGTTGGTCGGTTTTATAAAAAAGTAAAATTGCCGACCAAATTTGGTCGGTGTTTTTAAATGACCGGCCGAATTAACCGACCAATTTTGTTCGGTTTTTTTAATATTAATTTTTATTTATTTTAATTGAAAAACCAACCAAAGTTGGTCTGTTTCTTGAAACATAAATTTCGCGGGACACAAAAATAGCTTCCCGCATTTTTGCGCCAAAGAAAACAGACCAAAGTTGGTCGGTTTCGTAAAAACAATAATTTTTTATTTTTATTGAAAAACCGACCAACTTTGGTCGGTTTTTTGACCGACCAAAGTTGGTCGGTTGACCTTGGTCGGTGTTTGCCGAATTTCTAGTAGTGAAAAAGACCACGGAGAACTACTGCCAAGTAAGGGGTGTTGCGCCAACAGGACTACGCCTCTCGTAAGTCTCCCACCATCTGAGTGTAGCCCCAGAAAACAGAAATGTAGTGAATGAGACCCCACAAGTCTCCAAAATACCATCAGTACGGAGTATCCTCTGACACCTGTCTAAAATGTCCTGAGCATCCTCTCTCTGTGTGCCACTGAAAGGTGGTGGCTGAAGTCTCCCAAACCTCTCCAACCTACGCTTATCATCCTCAGGCATAGCAGGAACTACATAATCCTAAGCAACAGCAACCAGCTGGGCTGGTGGTGCCTTCGGTGTCTGAAGTCCCTGAATAACCTGCTCGGGTGTGCGAGCGACGGGAGTCTGAGTGCCTCCCTTGGCCTGAGAAGTGGTTGCGGCCGTCGAAATAGAGACCGCCTGAGCAAGGCCAGTACACACTGTCAGAATCTGAGCTAGGGCCTCCTGAAGGCCTGAAATCACAATAGGCACAGGTGGTGCCTCAGCTGGTGCATCAACAACTGGAATTGGTCCTGATCTGGGACAACCGGTGGATCTGCAGGTACTGCCGTAGCTGCTGGAACGGGCTGCACCTCTACCTCTACCACGGCCTCGGCCTCTCACGGCCCTGGCTGGTGGTACTGGTGGCTGGCCCTCCTGACCGGTAGTACGAGTCCTCACCATCTTTGAGAGAATGAAATAACAGATGTTTAGTTACTAGAATTAACAGATTCGCACGACAAGAATTCAAGAATGTGGAGTTTCTTAAAGGTTCTGCAGCCTCCTGAAGATAAGTACAGACGTCTCCGTACCAATCCGCAAGACTCTACTAAACCCGCTCATGACTCGTGAGACCTATGTAACCTAGGCTTTGATACCAATCTTTCATGACCCAAAACTAACCCCTGTCGTGATGGCGCCTATTGTGGAACTAGGAAAACCGACTCATTCCCAAACAAACCGATATTTGTATTTTAAAGATAATTTCAATGTTATTTAACATAAAAACCTTCGTAAAGGAGTTCCAATCAAAATAAAAGTGCGGAAAAGAAAAGCCCGACATCGGGGTGTCACTAGTCATGAGCNACAACAATAAATAAAGACTGAGCAGTAGTGACAAGCAATAAAGCATATAACATTCATATCATGAAATCTCAGTAAAGTACAACATGCTTTAAAAACTAGTGTTTGAATCAAATCATCTCGTTTAAACCCGGTTCTAGTAAAAATCATTTAAAGATATTTTTCCAACAGTTTTTCAAACAAAAGCTCAATATAAAAGTAAGCAAAAATAATGAAATCATAAAAAGCCCATCGGGCAAAACATCACTCAAATACAGCCCCTCGGGAAAACCTCACAGTCACTCGTGCCACTTGGGCATACCTCACAATCACTCTTGCCACTCGGGCACACCTCACAATCACTCATGCCTCCGAGTCACTCAGCACTCGGCACTTGGCACTCGTACTCAGTAGGTACCTTCAGCCCAAACGCTATAATCTGTATGGACAACTCACGTGCTATAATAATAAAGTATGCTGCAGGTGGGCAGCCTCAATCCACACTCATCCTCACAAATTAGGCCCTCGACCTCACTCAGTCACAAACCTCTCAAGACACTCGGTCATTTCAGTAAACATAGGGTGCTCAGCCCAAAACAACATTTATATGCATCAAAATCGAGTCATAAAATTGGGTTATGCAGTAAACAGGTATAACCATGACTGAGTATAGATATTTAATTGAAAACAGTGAGAGGATAATAAGAAAAGGCCCCTAAGGGTCAAAACAACACTGGCACAAGGCCCAAACATGGCATTCAGCCCAATTAACAGAAACTCTTTCTAAAAACACATAAGTATCATATAATTTACACAAAATATGAAACTTTACAGTTGCTACGGGACGGACCAAGTCACAATCCCCAACAGTGCATGCCCACACGCCCGTCACCTAGCATGTGCGTCACTTCGAAATAGTAGAATGATACGAAATCTGGGGTTTCATACCCTCAGGACTAGATTTACAATTGTTACTTACCTTAAACCGCAAAATGCTTATTCTACAATGTCCTTTCCTCATGAATTGGTCTCCAAACGCCTCGAATTTGGTCATAATTAATTCATTTCAGTCAATAAAATTCATTGGAATTAATTCCATAAGAAAATAATGATGTTCCATAAAAATCCGAAAATTAGCTCAAACATTGCCCGTGGGGCCTACGCCTCGGAACTCGATAAAAGTTACAAAATCCGGAAGCCCATTCAACTACGAGTCTAACCATACCAATTTTACTAAAATCCGACCCCAACTCGACCCTCAAATCTTCAATTTAAACCAAGAGGTTTTCAAATATTTCCCAACTCAATTCACCAATTAAATGATAAAAACAACCATGGATTCGGGTAATTTAACCAATATTGAGTTAAGAACACTTACCCCGTTGTTTCCTCTAAATATCACCGAAAATCGCCTCAATTCCGAGCTCCAAATCGCCAAAAACTGAAAATGGGATGAAGTCCCATTTTCAGAACTTAAACTCAATGCCCAGACTTTTCTTCTTCGCGAACGCGGTCAGTGCCTCGCGTTCGCGAAGCACAAAATAGCTCCCGTCCAAATTCCTCTTTCGTTAATGCGACATCACCCTCGCATTCGCGAAGCACAAAATGCCTCTGCCTCAATTCCTTCTACGCTAACGCGATGCTTTGTTTCCCCTTACTACGCAAACGCGACACCCCCGATGCGAACGCGTAGACCAATTACCTGGGGGTCTTCGGCTGCTTCCTCTCTTCTTCGCGAACGCGTAACACCTCTCGTGTTCGCGATGCACACCCAGTCCACCCTTCATGAATGCGTGCTTATCTTCACGAACGCGAAGAGTAAATATTGTCAGCCTCTTAGTTCCTCTTCGCGAACGCGATGAAGGAAACCAGATGGTGCGTCAGAACAATTCCAGCAGAGTTCCAAGTCCAAAATCAACCCGTTAACCATCCGAAACTAACCCGAGCCCCTCAGGACCTTAACCCAATATACCAACAAGTCCTAAAATATCATGCGGACTTAGTCGAACCCTCAAATCACTTCAAACAACGCTAAAACATGAATTACACCCCAATTCAAGCCTAATGAACTTTGAAATTTCTATTTTCTACAAACGACTCCGGAACCTATCAAATCACGTCTGATTGACCTCAAATTTTGCACACAAGTCATAAAGAAATAATAGAGGTATTCCAATTTTCAGAATGGTATTTCGACCCCGATATCCAAAAGTCAACACCCGGTCAAACTTCTCAAAAATTAAACTTTCGGCAATTCAAGCCTAATTCTTCTACGAACTTCCAAATAATATTCCGGACACGCTCCTAAGCCCAAAATCACCATACGGAGCTATTGGAATTATCAGAATTCGAATCCGAGGTCGTTTACATATAGGTCCATATCCGGTCCACTTTTCTAACTTAAAATTTTCAATTATGAGACTAAGTGTCTCATTTCACTCCGAGTTTCTTCCGGACCTGAACCAACTAACCCGATATAGTATAATATAGCTGAATAACACAAAAATAAGTATAAATAGGGAAAACGAAGCTATAACTCTCGAAATGACCGGTCGGGTAGTTACAGAATCCATGGTGAATTCTGTTGTGGGGCCGGATTTGGGGGGGTTTGATAGGAACGGCGGCTAGCGTTCATGAGAGATGAGATACGGGGAATTCCAGAGCAGCGAGGTGATATAGAATGATTAGGGTTAGGGGTTTAGGTTGGTTTAAAGGGGAGGGTGTAACGTGGACCATTGATCTTAGAGATCAACGGTCACGATTTAAAAGGGCCCTGGGTCGGGTGTTTAAATGGGTATGGGGATTGGGATAATGGGTCTTTGGCCAAGGGTATTGGGCTGGTGTAAGGGTGTTGGTTTATATCCGAAAATAGGGGATTTTAGAGCTAGACTTTATATACCCACTATTTAACAAATCAATAATTTATAAAATAATTAATAAATAACAAAAAATATACTTTGTATATGAAAATGATTAACAATAATTATTTAAAATTATAAAAATATAAAAATTATTTTCTGTATGAATAATATAATTATATATACATATGGACAATTATTGCAAAATGTGCAATTTGGCCCTACAAATGCAAATGTAATTGTGATAAATGCACTAAAAATATTTAAAACCTCATATTGATATAAATGATAATTTTATATGATTAAATCATCATAAAAATAATTTGTAGGGTAATATTTGGATATTTACATAGTAAAAATACAGAAATGAATTGATTTAAAGTCTTTAAAAATTATGGAAAATTATGAAAAATATTTGTGTATGCTTGTAAATCAAATGATGATGCATATGAGCTATTTTAAAGGTATATATATATATATATATATATATATATATATAGAAAATATGAGGGGAAATTGGGTATCAAAATCAGCACATTGAGGAAAGTTTGTTTAGTTTCATTGAAGACAATGCAACACTTTAGGTTGGGGTGGCTCTCTTATATATGATGGATGTATGAGGAGCATGGCCATTTTTGTGAACATGTGTATATTGGTTAACGTTATAGTTTATTAGTGATATTTTATAGTTTATTTCTAGCATGTTAGCATTAGTTATAATTTTATTATTTTGTTACTTTATTTACTTGTATTAGTATTAATTAAACTCATTAGTTTTTCTTTATTCTGCGGTTCTTTTCCAAGAAAATAATTTGTGTCCAACCGGGTGACTTTTCCCTATGATGGATGGCGTGACAACTTTCTTAAGGAATTAGTCTTGTCTATTTTGTTTTAGTGAATAAATTGGTTATTGGGTGTGATCATTTTGTCCATAAACCAATGTATGGCTTGTTTGGTACGAACATGATTTAAACTTTGGCATATGAAGTCTTGATCTTTAAAATGAAAAATAATTAAAGTGATAATCCTTATTGTGACGTTTAGGTTCTATTTTTGGCTCTTTGATTCATTAGATAGTCTTTTAGGCTATATGTGATTTTCTTTGGGTTCATTGGTTTTAATTGGATTTTGGATTTATATGTCACTCGAGTTTGCATGTGCCATATGTGGTGAGATTTGTTGTGAGTTCTTTTGCATTATTTATAGTCTAGAACTTGCCCAGAACGTGCTTCAAGGAGCAATCCTAGACTAACTTGGTTTGAAAAATGATGTTAGGGTTTCCTTGGATCATTATTGTGCCTTAAATTTCCGACCTTTGCATATTTTCCCTAGTCAACCACTTTTGAGCCTTTAAACTTTTTTTTTTTGGCAACCATGTTACAAGCTTTAACCCTTCGTTCTTTATTGATCTATCTTTTGGCATCCTACCTCTCTAAGTACTTTGAAAGTATAAACATAGGCTAAAAGCCTAAGTTTGGGAGGGTCAGGGTGGGAAAAGCTATGATGTATAAGTTGCTCAAAAGGTGAAAGGTAATAAAAAAAAAGTAGTGGAACCTTCCTTGATTTTTGGAAAAAAAATGATGAGTAAGAAAGAAGAAAAAGGAAAGAAAAATAAGGAGTTGCGAATAAAGGGAAGATTAGGTGTGGAATGAAAAGTGAAGTAAGGATGGAAAAAGATTTTTGAAGGAAGTGTGCGTTAATTGTTATAAATTATAGTGCTTAGGGAGGTTTTGAGTCACTTTTACCAAATTGTTCCCTACCTTAACCAAAAACCTACATTACAATCCTTTTAGTCCTACTTGATTTTGAACCAAGTGTGTCTACATTAGTGGAGAAATACATAAAGGGCAAGCCTATGGAACTACTTTTGTGCATTTGAATATCTATGTGAGAGAGAGAGTTAATTTTTTCCATTTGATATCCCATTTGGGTTTAAATTGCAATTTATAAGTTGGGATTCTCTCTTAAGTGTGAGGGCACATGAAATTTTGGGTTGTGAACCTAATCCAATCTCCAATTGAGAGGAATGAACAAAAGAAAATTATGGTGATAATGAGGCAAATTTTGAACCTTTAGTGTCATGACTTGATTGCTACTTTGATTAATGTAGTGTTTGATCACTTAAATTGAAATGAGAAGTTGTTGGTAATTCATATACTTTGGATTAATTGTTGGTACCAACCGAAGTCATCAGATTGCGCTTAATTTGAACCATTTGACTTGAAATGATGTTTAGTATGCCATTGAGCTTAATTGATGATTCTATTGAAGGATGTTCTTAGTTCTTGAATTGCTTGAGGACAAGCAATAGTTTAAGTTTGGGGGTTTGATAAGTTGGTATTTTATCAACTTATCTCTTCTTGATACTTAGGCTTTTGTATGATTTTGTTAAGAAACTAAGACATTTATTGAGGTTTATTGGCATATTTCAGGTATCAAGTGATTTAGAGAAGATACAGAAAAACCAAGTCAAAATGTGTTAAAATGAGAAAAAATGACTGCTGTCAGATAATGCTCTTCGCGATCGTGAACATTGACATGCGATTGCGGAAGGCCAGGAAAATATACATCGTGAATGCAGGGAAAATTTTGCGAACGTGATGAGGAAGCTGATCAGCGGCGGTCAAGTACCCTACGCGAACGTAGGTTCTGGGTACGATCGCAATACTTTGCAATATTACTCTTCGCGATCGTAGGTTTGATTTCGCGAACGCGATTCAAAAATCTGGGTAGAAATCTGGGCAGTTTTGGCATTTCATGTTTTTGACCCCAAAACCATTTAATACACAATCTAGCTTATTGAAAATACAGCTTTGGCAAATCTCTGGACAGTGTTGACATCTCTTGATAAGAGAACACAAGTTTTGGAACTAGGGTTCTTGCACACACACTTGAGTCTTGAGGATTTGAAGCTTTTGGCTGAGAATTTCTTACCCATTTATGTTCATTTCTTCATTTCCTTGCTTTGTATTGCATATCTAAGTGTGTAGTATTTTTTTAACACTTGAATCTTGTTTATGGGAATATTCATATTTAAAGTGTGGGTTAAATATCTTGTTGTGCTTATGTGTTGAATGATTTTTAGTTATATTGAAGTGACTTATTCTTTCTTTAATTATTCTTGTTCTTTAAGGTTTCCAAAGGGATTAGTTAACCCTAGGACGCGCCCATTTACTTCGAATTAATTTTAAAAAAGATAATTTGGGATTAGGAAAGATTAATTAACAAGAACTTGAGGCTTTAACCCTCATTTTATAGATTCTACCTAAGGATAGGATTGAACTACTTATAGCCATATTCGGGTGTGCTTAATCTCCTAATTATTTTAGGGATAATTCAATTTGGAAGTGTTCTTAGTATTCGGAAGAAGCTAATATAGAATTATTACCCGAGGCTAATCAACATAAACTCGCTCATATTTGCAAAATTGAGAAATACATTGGATCATTACTTGAGTGTAATTCCCATTGCATCCAAGCTTGTAGCCATTGTTCATTTTACTTGCATTTTAGGTTAGTTTATATTTTCGCAATTAGTTATAAATATTTTCTGAAAACCATTCTAATTGTTTGGTATTGCATAACAAGTGATAATTCTCTTACACGCCTGATCGCCTACATATTGTTCTCTATGGGATTCGACTCCGACTCATAGTTGGGTAAATTATATTGCATGCGACCGTGTTCATTTACTTTTTACTAGTGGATTTGGACGTCATCACGTGACCAAAACGCCAAAATAACAGCTATAATCACGAATCTGACATCAAAATATATGAAATTTTCAAAGAAACTCAAGATTTTTCAAATTTACAACCATACGTCCGAATCACGTCAAATAAATTCTGAATTGAACCAAATTTTGCAGACAAGTTTCATATAGTAAAATGAACCTACATCATGTTCTGAAACCGAAATCTGAACCCGGTAGCAACAAAGTCAGCTGACGGTCAAACTTAGCAATTGTTTAAACCTTCAAATTACTAGCTTTTAACAAATCACGTTAAATCAAGTTAGGGACTTCCGAATTAAATTCTGGACATACGCCTAAGTCCCAAATAACGATACAGACCCACCGAAACCGTCAAAATACTGACCTGTTTCCATTTATATAAAATATTGATCATAGTCAACTTAAATTATTTTTAAAATAAAAATTCACATTTTCTTTAATTTTTCAGATAAAATTTTCCGGAGACAAAACAAGGAAGGCTAAACAAAGCTTTTCGAGGTAATAGAAATAATTGCTAAAACTCAAAATAACTTATCGGATCATCGCATTATTAATACCAATACATATTTTAAAAGAACTTTGTCCTCTCTTTTAGTCACACCAAGCTTATCGAAAATCTCGCTACAGAATTGCAAGATTCACTTAGCCATTCATCATGAAGTGTTAGTAGTATAAATCCGAATAGCTACACCTAGCCATTTCATATGATTATACAATTAGTTCGAACTGTCAATGAGGAAGGATTGTTGAATTAAAAGTTAATTCACTTTTCACCTTTATTATAGCCTATAGCAATTGATTAAAGCAAGTTTGCATTAGTCACTTGTATCACAAGAGGAGAACTGCAATAATACTTACCATATATCAAACAATATTCCAGAGAAAGATCATAGGGATATCGGAACATATTTCAATAAAATGTTTACTTTTTGAGCAGATTCATTAAGCAGGTTGCCCACAAGTTATTCCGAAGCAGTTACAAGTGGCTATATGTACCAATGAGGACGCTCATAAAATAAATGAAAGAAAATTATGACTAGTTAAGGAACAAAAGGGTCTCATAATGCCATTCAATTTCTTGGATTCATCCAATTCACTTCATCAAGCATGCGAGCAATAACTTACCGAATATAAATGTGTCGCCTGAGTTCTATTGGAGCAATTGAGTGAAATAAAGGAGACTCAACAACAAAATCTAAACTAGCAGAATTTAAATATACACAAATTAGAAATAGGAAAGAGAGATAATTTTAGCTTCATTACACTCTCTAAGCGAAGTGTCGTTTTCTTTTTCTTTACTTTGGGCCATAATTTAATGTGCTTGTGAATTATTTTATCATGTAAGTAGTCCGGAACAAAAGTTCCAACTACAATTTATTGTTAGTACCTATGGCTATAATGTAAATGTAAATAATAAACTCCAGGTAGTACACTGGATGTATTAAGCCATTGATCATGTGAAGATGAAAAAATAAGGAAACCTTTTATTCCTCTTTGTTTTCTATAATAACAAAAATATGAATAACTTACCACAATGTCATTTGCTTATTTGTTGAGTGTTGGATCCAAAGGTACCTCTGTGAGAAATGTGAACATCAAATATGAAGCTTTAAAACTGTAAATTATAGTCCAAATCCATGTGAAATGAGATGGCCATATAGTTACTAACATAAGACAAGATTTAACAAATATTAGATGCAAAAATGATAATGTATACGCGTAAAACCGAGCTCAAGATTTTTTGTATAAAACTCTAGAACCCCCTTTACTTTTGGCCATACTTATTATTTTCTCAATATGACTCTCTCCTTGATCAACATCTTCTTGTTGTTACTGATCATGCCCCTTAACCTTTCAATAGCAAAAAAATGCATTTTTACAACGAAGTTTCAGGTACATGTTATCAACAAACTTCCTTTTGACTCCACACAACTAAATATTTATTGCGCGTCAGGAGATAATGACCTTGGATACCATTGTCCTGCCATAAGTGAAGACTTTAATTGGTCATTTTGCGAGGCATTTTTCGACAATTTTATGTTTTTGTCACTTTTGGTGTGGTTCAAAAGAAAAAAGAATTGAGGTATTTAACGACCCATATGGTTGTGTCTTTGATCAAAAAGTTTATAATTTTCTAGCCTACTGTAAATGGGAGGTGATGTCAGATGGGTTGTATTTGGAACAGTATAATAGAACTGATAGATCATATTATATGTATCATTATTTGGATTGGTCTTAGGGAATAGGATTGATATTTGTGTTCTTGTTTAAGTTAAGTGAGAAGGAAAAAACACTAATTCCTAAACTTTTCGTCTTTGTGAACACTCCAATATCATTGTTCTTCTTATTTATTTTCGATGAAGTAAACGGAGCAAGAAACGAGAAGGCAAGGTGTAAGGTCCCGTTAAAATTTCTTAATGATTTAAGATTTTAAAGTGTGCCAACGGTATTTGGGAATAACGTGTTCGAGTATTAACGGAGACCCATGGAATAGAACCACATTATTTTGAAATAAAAATATATGTTTAAGGTATGTTAGAATATACTAAGGAGTTTTGTGAGTGACAAGAATTCGTGTGGAACGAGTTGGATACATTAGATGAAAAGGTTGTCTCAATTCGCATAAGATCTTACTTCAAACGTATGCTTCTACCAAAATATAACTATTTAGGAGGTGACCTACCTATAAAATTAAATCCCTTTGAGTATAGTTTCTAACGCTTCAAACCGTTCATCATTTGGACACTCCTACAGGAAGTTTTGACCAAATTCACAAAGTCTAGAAGAATGTGACCGTGCTATAACCCTCGTTAAGCTAGGTCTATAGCGCGCTAGACCGTGATATAACCCTCGTGAAGCCAGGTCTATAGCGCGCTAGACTGTGCTAGATCCCTCACGAAGGCTGGTCTGTAGCTTGCTACAGAGCTGGCGAAGGCTGGTCTGTAGCTCGATATAGACCGTGCCTAGCCTGGTCTGTAGCCCAGTCCGGATTTTTGAGGGTCCGTTATTCTTATTTCATAACTCAGCCCTAGTTCCTATAAAACGATCTTAGGGTCATTTTGGATGGTTAATCTGATATTTTAGAGAGGGAAAAGTGCCCTAGAGTGAGAGGAGGAATTCCTAATCCCTTGTTCATCAAATCTTGCTCAAGCCTTGAAATCCAATAAGAAATCCCTCAAGTTCTTCATCTAAGAGGTAAGGTTCCATACCCTAGTTTTTAATTTTGAATATGGATAGAAGATGGTTGATTAGGAGTATGAATCTTGGGTATGAGAGTGTTATTTATACATGCATGTATCAATAAGGTTTGTGGGAAGATTGTTGAGCTCAAATAAATAAAGATTGGGTTGTGAAATGAAGGAAATCTTGTAGAAGAACCTTATAACCAATTTGCACATCTAGAGTTTGATAAAATATCTTCCTAATTTATGTTCAATTTTGTTATGACTCAAAATAGATTGAAGTTGCTAGGATTTCTGGAACATTATGGATTCAGATTCGGATTCAATCAAAGATCGATTGGTTCATTAATCTTTTTGGAATAATTTCTTTTAATTATTTAATTAATTAACAAAATTTCAACCCGAAATAACTCAGGACCCGCGGCGCGACCCGATCCAGTTTGTTTCTTTCTCGAATTATTTTACATCTATTTTCCTGCAATATTTCAAACAGAAATATTCTCACATGTTCCAACAGCCATGGCTATTTCATCAGCGTTTTAGGTACCAATACACCGGTGAGTTAAAATCATTCTATCCTGAGAGGATAATATTCGAGCATCTCAGGTACTTGAGGAGAATAATTTTCTTAACGACACATTGTGCATTCAGTGGGCTCGATTTATTCTAAAATTATTGTCAAATATTATTTCGACATTCTGTTGCTATTAAATTTCTATTTTTGTTTCTATTTCAGAAAGTTTACTTTTTTATTATTTATTACAGTAATACAGATTGACTAACAGTTACCAAATCTCCTCGTAATTAAATCTCAATTATAAGGATAATTCAAAAATAAACAAAAAGCAAAAAAGCTAAGTGAAAATAAGAAGTGATGATCTGGAGCAATGCATCCACTAAGTCACATGCCATCGAAAATTGATGTAAAGTCAAAGGACATACAAAAGACCTCATAATTGTTGAGCTTTCAGAAGCATCCTTTCATGACCCGAAATTTCCACCTTCGGGACTGTGATGGCACATAATATTTCACTTGCTAGACAAGCCAACGTTAGAATATAATTAGCCATTTAACAAAAATTTTAAATTAATTAATAATAAGAAAACAAATGCGAAAATAAAGTCTGAAATAAAGTGAATAATCCATAATAATGGCGATATCTAAATGCCATCCCAGAACTGGAGTCACAAGTGCACGACCTTCTAGAATAATACAAATAAAGGTCTGAATAAAATTCAAGTTGTTTGAAATATAATACACAGCTGAGATAATATAGAAGGGACTTCAGAATTGCGAACGATATGCAGTTATACCTCAAGTCTCTACTGGTAGCTGTATCCTGGAAAATCTACAGTACGTCGCTAGGACCAACTCCGAAATCTGCATAAGAAGTGCAGAGTGTAGTATCAGTACAACTGACCCCATGTACTGGTAAGTGTCGAGCCTAACCTCGACGAAGTAGTGACGAGGCTAAGGAAGGTAACATACATTAACTTGTACGCAATAATAATAATAACAACAATAATAGAAATAAAACAGGTGTCTCTTTTCAACAGTTAAAGACAACTCGGCAGTCATAACCAATTATTATTTCAATCAGTTTCCATTGTGGCGTGCAACCCGATCCCACAATATATTCATATTCAATCATGTTGTGGTGTGCAACCCGTTCCTCCAATATATTCATTTCAATCAATTCTGTTGCGGCATGCAACCCCTTCCTCCAATATATTCATTTCAATCAATTCTGTTGCGGTGTGCAACCCGTTCCTCCAATATATTCATTTCAATCAATTTTGTTGTAGCGTGCAACCCGCTCCTCCAATATATTCATTTCAATCAATTCTGTTGCGGCGTGCAACCCGCTCCTCCAATATATTCATTTACTAATTCTTTTAAAAAAAATTATTCCAATAAATGCAACAATTAATATGAAATTATAAGACAACAAGCATACAATAATTATGATTTATTAGAAATAAGTGATGACAAGTAGTAATTAATTGTTAAAATTGAGGATGTAATAGACATTTTTATAATTAGTATGCTAAACGTCAAGTGGAATTAAGTCACTTAAATCAAATAAGCATGTAACAATTATAGCATGGATTCAGGCATGATATTGAGCAAAGAACACGAGAGAAATAATTAATATAATAATTAATTCATGATTTAAAATGATATATGATTTCTCAAGTAATTATGCAAACAACTAATTTGACGACGTATAGACACTCGTCACCTCGCCTATACGTCGTTAACATACATTTCACGTAACAAATAATTTAAAGGTTCTATACCCTCAAGTCAAGGTTAACCACGACACTTACCTCGCTTTGCAAATAAATTCAAGATTCCAATAAACCATTGCCTCGCGAATTCGTGCCCGAAATCCTCAAATCTAATCATAAACATTTCAATATACTCAATACAAATCGTAGGAATCAATACCAAATGAAATTGCAAATTTTTCAAATTAAAAATCCAAAATTCATCTCAAAGATCAACAGTGGGACCCACATCTCAAATCTCAGGAAAACTCACGAAATACGAACACCCGTTTGGATACTAGTTCAACCATACAAAAATTATCGAATTTCGGCATCGGATTGACCTTCAAATCTTAATTTTACATTTTTGGAAGATTTTATAAAAATCTAATTTTTTTTTTCACAAATTCACGGATTCATGATTTAATGAGTATGGAATCATGAAATATAATTAATATAGGATAAGGAACACTTACCCTAATGAATTTTTTGAAAACCCCACGAAACTGCGTCACAAACCGAGCTCCCAAAGTCCAAATGTGAAATAATACACAAACCCTCGGTTTTATAATACACAATCTGACCCCTCATTGTGCTGACCGCACATATTTTTGTGCGGCCGCACATCCCGGGTTCTGCGGCCGCGATCAAAGGTCGCACGTCAATAGTGGCTGCACTACCAGGCTTCGGTAAATTATCCATAACTTTCTCTATAAATGTCTAAATATTAATGCTATACCTTTCGGGAAACTAGATTCAAAGCGTTACAACTTTCGTTTTTGAATCATCTACAAATGCGTTGTGGATTAAAAGATATAAGCCTCCAAAGTCGGACTATCGAACCTGCAGAACCCCTAAAGTGCGGCCACACACAAAATTATGCGGTCCGCACTTATCCTCCGCGGTCCGCACTTTTCCTCTGAAGTGCGGCTGCACTCAAAATCTTATCAACAAGGTATGGTGAGGGGACCTGATTAGGCTCTTGACCCCTCGATTCCCGAGAAACTCGGTGATCTCGAAGTTTTTCGAAGCCTGGTCAGAGTACGACTGGTTAGGGGGGCATGGGTTTTGTCCGAATGGATGAAGTCCATTCTCTCTTACTGGTCTTGGTATTACACTATCGCGGAGGAAAAAAATACTCCCATTAAGGCGCTACTTAGCCCGTAGGTTGTGCCACTGGTGACTAAGCATACAAAGAAATTATATCATTTTAATAATAACTAATAACGGCGCAGTCTTCCGGTGTTACGACCTGGTGCTCTCTTGTGAAGAGCCAAAAGCTCTTGACGTAGGGAGGTTCGGTCCAGTCTGTTCACCTCAATTTGCGCCCTATTTGAGACTAAAGCAGGCGGGGTGGCGACCTCGTCTTAAGATAAGATATAGGCAATAAGACTTTAAGCGCACCTGAGCGCCTTTGCCCATAGAGAATACTGGGGACGAAAGTCTCTGGGGGGGGTTCTATGGAGCAAGTCTCCCATTGCTTTCGCAAACCAGTGGGGACAACCCCCCCAAAAAAGGAGTTTTCCACGCGGCGATCTTTATTTTAAATATGAGCCGCTAAAATTTTTCCCTTTTGAATGTATTTACCCCTATGAACCTGATGCATACAAGTCTTTCTGTTTGTTGGAAGGCTTATACATAATACATAACCAAAGGAATGCTTATAGTGTATCCATTACCTGAGAAAACGATCTTTTCCGGTAAAAAAAATGATCTTTCCCTTGTGTTCGGCTATAGCGGAAACCCCCAAATCTAGAGCTTATGGTCTTAAGTTCCAACCCAGTTCCAACAATGCACTTCTCGGCACATCATCGGTAGGGGAAAGCGGAACTGCTTGACGCTGTATACTAAATACAACAAGCCCGATTCGCATCATTATGCTCAATAAAAGGAATGAGGGAAGCTAAAATAAAAAATATTGGAAGGAAGGGAAAATTGGAAGATGAATCTTTTCCCCGGAGCTGGAACAACTTGTTCTTCCTGACCCGATTCAACGCCAAAAAATTTCTTGTCCCTACCATAAAGTATTCATATTTCCTGAAGAAAGCATCTGTTCCTTGATCTCTAAGATATTTCATAAAACTCTGTATGGATCCTCAATCACCAATCCTTGCATGAATATGGGTTGTGCTCGAGAGGCTATGAATCGATTGGACCTGCCAATCGAATGAATCGTAACACTCGTAATGATCGACTTTACGAAGATTCCATTGGATTCCGGAAGCTCGTAGCATTGGTCCGGCACAATTCCCAAACTTAAGAAGCTGGGGGCGTGCCCGCCGGCCCCTGACCTGCCTCCGATTACTGAAAGTGAATTCGTTTTCTATTATCCTAAGCCGGCCTATCATTCATTGGTTAGGGTTAGGGAAAAAAGCTAGCTGGAAGTAATCTCTTCTTCTCAGTGAAAGCTAAAGGCCCTGGTATAGTAGGAGTGTGGTGCGTGCTCTCTTTATTCTGTAGATGCGCTCCTGGGAAGGGAAGCCAGAATTTTTGATGTAGATCGATCAATCCCGCCCTGTTCAAGTGATCGCCCCGAGCCGAGCGAGATTGGAGACCGCCTTAATGATTGTTCGTAATGGGCCTACCATTTAACGTACGTATGTCATGTAGTTTTTGTTTTTGTACCTTTGCCGTCCCTCAGCCCCTCTCCCACCTTTTCTATCTATCATTAGAAGTAGGGCGGGTGGCGTACCTCACTGAGCTATCGATCGCGAAGCTNTTGTGCGGTCCGCACTTTTCCTCTGCGGTTCGCACTTTTCCAAAAGTTCCAGAACAACATTAGAGTGCTGAAATGCCCGGATTCGCTCAAAACTCACCCCGAAACTCATCGAGCCACTCGGGATCCCGTTCAATTATACCAACCAGTTCCGTAACATAATACGGACTTACTCGGAGTCTCAAATCACATCAAATAACATCGAAATTACAATTCACACCTTGATTCGGACTTAAGAGTTTCAAACTTTTCCATTTATAAAACTTGTGCCAAAACATGTTAAATAAATCCGGAATGACTTTAAATTTTGCACACAAGTCATAAATGACATAAGGAGCTATTTTAATTTTCGGAATCGGATTCCGACCCCGATATCAAAAAGTCAAATCCGTGTTCAACTTCGAAAATCTTTAGCCTTTAAATTTCTAGTTTCAGTCACATGGCCATAACTTGAGCTAGGGACCTCCCAATTAAATTTCGGGCATACGCCTAAGTTCCAAATCCCGATACGAACCTACCGGACCTGTCAAATCACTGATCCGCGTTCGTTTACTAAACAAGTTGACCAAAGTCAACTTAGTTGAGTTTTAAAGCTCTATTTCACATTTTAATTAATCTTTATATAAACACTTTCCGGAAAATTATACGGACTGAGCACGCAAGTCGAGGGGTGATAATTAGTGTTGTTCGAGGTCTTAGAACACCGATTTAACTATTAAATTTAAAGATGACCTTTTGGGTCATCACATTCTGCACCTCTAAAATAAACGTTTGTCCTCGAATGGAATTACAAAAGTACCTGAGCTGATGAAAAGGTGTGGATATTTACTCTGCATGTCCGACTCGGACTCCCAGGTAGATGCTTCTACCGGCAGACCTCTCCATTGCACCCTAACCGAAGGATAACTCTTCGACCTTAAATGTCGGACCTGCTGGGCTGGAATAGCTACCGACTCCTCCTCATAAGTCAAATCCTTGTCCAATTAGACTAAGCTGAAATCTAACACATGAGACGGATCACCATAATATTTCCGAAGCATAGACACATGGAACACCGGATGAACCGCTGATAAACTAGGTGGTAATGCAAGCCTGTAGGATACTTCGCCCACCCTTTCAAGAATTACGAAGGGTCCTATATACCTAGGGCTCAACTTGCCCTTATTTTTGAACCTCATTACACCTTTCATAGGTAAAACCCGGAGCAATACTCTTTCTCCAACCATGAATGCAATATCACGAACCTTACGGTCGGCATAACTCTTTTGCATAGACTGAGTTGTGCGAAGTCGATCCTGTACCAAATCGGTACCCAACAACCGAGCCTCTCCCAGTTCAAACCATCCAACTGGCGAACGACACCGTCTCCCATATAATGCTTCATATGGAGCTATCTGAATGCTCGACCGGTAGTTGTTATTATAGGCAAACTCCGCAAGTGGCAAGAACTGATCCCAAGGACCTCCAAAGTCTATAACACAAGCGCGAAGCATATCTTCCAATATCTGAATAGTGCATTCTAATTGTCTGTATGTCTGTGGATGAAATGTTGTACTCAACTCACCTTGCGTGCTTAACTCACGCTGTACAACCCTCTAGAAGTATGAGGTAAACTGCATACCTTGATCTGAAATAATAGACACGGGCACACCGTGAAGGCGGACAATCTTACGAATGTAAATTTCAGCTAACCGCTCTGAAAAATAGATGACTGCCACTGGAATGAAATGTGCTGACTTGGTCAACCTGTCCATAATGACCCAAACTGCGTCAAATTTTCTTTGAGTCCGTGGGAGCCCAACAACAAAATCCATAGTGATACGCTCCCACTTCCACTTAGGAATTTCTAACTTCTGAAGCAAACCACCAGGCCTCTGATGCTCGTACTTGACTTGTTGACAATTTAGACACCGAGCTACATATGCAACTATATCATTTTTCATTCTCCTCCACCAATTATGTTGCCATAAATCTTGATACAATTTGGCGGCACCTGGATGAATAGAATACCTAGAACTGTGGGCCTCTTTTAGAATTAATTCACGAAGCCCATCCATATTAGGCACCCAAATACGACCCTGCATTCGTAGAACTCCATCTTCCCCCACAGCAATCTATTTGGCATCACTGTGTCGCACAGTGTCCTTAAGGACAAGAAAATGAGGATTATCATACTGCCGCTCTCTAATGCGCTCATATAAAGAATACTGAACGATTGTGCAAGCTAGAACCCGACTGGGTTCTAAAACATCTGACCTCACGTACTGATTAGCCAAAGTCTGAACATCTACAGCTAACGACCTCTCACCAATTAGAATATACGCAAGACTGCCCGTGCTCTCAGCCTTTCTACTCCAAGCATCGGCCACCACATTGGCCTTTCCTGGGTGATACCAAATAGTGCTATAATAGTCCTTCAACAGCTCTAACCATCTTCTCTGCCTCCAATTGAGATCCTTTTGTTTGAACAGATATTGTAAGCTACGATGATCAGTAAATACCTCACACGAGACACCGTAAAGGTAATGCCTCCAAATCTTCAGCACATGAACAATGGCTGCCAATTTTAAGTCATGAACAGGATAATTCTTCTCGTGAACTTTAAATTGCCGTGACGTATATGCAATCACCCTGCCATCTTGCATCAATACTGCACCAAGCCCAGCGCGAGATGCATCACAATACACCGTATAAGATCCTGAACATGTGGGTAATACCAACACTGGCGATGTAGTCAAAGCGGTCTTGAGCTTCTGAAAGCTCAACTCACACTCATTTGGCCATCTAAATGGGATACCCTTCTAGGTCAATCTGGTCTTAATAGTTGTTCACAATCAATTACAGAATTGCCAATTAACCTCATGTTAACAAAAATCTCGTTGCAAACCTTCACAATACTGATAACGAGATATGAGGCATGAAGAGCTCATAATTATTTACCAGAATTAACGAGTAACATATAACGCCACCTGAGCGAGCACCTACCTCGTAGGTTAAAACTCAATATTACAGCATGAATTTGGCAAGTATGCACAGAGAATTTCATTCAAAAATTTTCAAATAAGCCTAACACGCATGACTCCCTATTAGTACTATAGTACAAATTTAAATTCACAAGGGAGAATGCAAACACAAGAATTTTTTATCACAAGGATCTTGTCCTTATATAACTTCCACCGCAGCTCGTAGCCCGGTTTAAACATATCAATTTATTTTAAAACCCGAGGATCTCATCCTCAGTTCTGAATCACAAGTAATATGCATATCGTGCCAATCAAAACTTTCCATTTTATCCTTTTAAATAATTTCCGTTAAACAAAATCACAACACATAATGAACCCCATACCGGTAGGGCATATAATTCACAATCTATAATTAATTATCCGGAAATTACATCAAAACTTACCAAAATGAGTACCAGAAAGCCACCTTTAGCCTCACAACTCTTATTAGAGTCCAACATGGAATGATAGGCGTAGTTACCTCCATAGAACCTCCCAACATGAGTAAACACATAAGTAGATTATAGAATTATGAAGCTTACTCAAAAGTGGAGCACAATAGGAGGAATTTTCTTGATACTCAGAACTGGATCAAGTTAAAGAAATTATTCCTTTATATTAAATCGAGGTCGTACCTGTAGCGACACCATCTGATGTAGTGATCTCTGTCATACCATAAAACAAATATATCACCTCTAGGACGCCTTCTACCCGTCTGTCCTCCACCCCTAACTGGACGTGTGGGTGGTGTAGTAACTGTAATGGGGCACGTAGCCTGAGTGCTTTGATGAAATATGTCTCTCCCAAGTCTGGGACAATTTTCTCATGATGTACCTAGTATCACAGCATTCATAACAACCCTGTTGCAGGTTTGGCTGCTCATACCGAGTCTGTGCCAGATAACTAAAATTACCATTGTAGGAAACTCATGTCAGTGATGATTAAAAGAACTTACTGGAGCACCCCGAGTAATTCAATGTGCGGACTGGGCTGGTCGACTGCCCGAGCCCTCGCCATAATGATTTATACTTGCAGAAGAGAATCCACTGAATCCCACAGAACCTCGAGACGTCTTGGTCTCCTTAGTTCCCTTTTTCCTCACCCCGAACACGTTCTAATATCTTGGCAATTTCTACCACTAGTGGAAATGATGTATCAGCCTGTAACTCCCAAGTCGTACAAAATTTTACGATCATAATTGAGTCCTTTAATGAGTCTGTGGACTCGCTCCCTGGCTGTAGGAAGCAAAGTAGGAATATGATTGGCTAACTTATTGAACCTGATGGCATATTCTAACACTACCATGGTGACCTGACTCAACTGTTCAAACCATATATGCCTCGCATTACGGATAGTCCGGGAAACAAACTCTTTCAAAAGCATTTCTGAGAACTGAGCCAAGTGGGCGGTGTTGCATTGGCTGGTCTGCCCTTTTCATAGGCTTGACAAGAACACCTTTGGAGAATTATCTCTCCCAAGGCCAATTTCTTCTTTTGTTATGTTGACTCAACACTGCTGAGCTGACCCATTTCTTAACATACTCTTCGATTCTTCCTTGGGGTAACCTTACCCCTATTTATATACAACGATCACAAAAGTAGAGCTCCATACAGACAATTCTTAGAACGAACCACATAGTCCAAAATCTCGTCAACCATTGTACTGTAACGGGCCGGCCGGTCGTTTCGAGGGTTATAGTCCCGTTTCCCCCATTTTTATTTCCTTTATGCTCTTAAGCTATATTATGATATACCGGGTTAGTTGGTTCGGGTCAGGAGTGGTTTCGGAGTGGAATGAGACACTTAGTCTCTAAAGTAGAAGCTTAAATTGGAAAAGTCAACCGGATATTGACCTATTTGTAAACGATCTCGGATTTAAATTCTGATAGTTTCGTTTGCTCCGTTAGGCAATTTTGGACTTAGGAATACGTACGGAATGTGATTCGGAGGTCCGTGGTAGAATTAGGCTTGAATTGGAGAAATTGAAAATTTGGTGATTTTTGGTCGGCAATGAAAAATTTGATATCGGGGTCGGAATGGAATTCCAAAAGTTGGAGTAGGTTAGTAGTGTCATTTTTGACGTGTGTGCAAAATTTGAGGTCATTCAGACATGGTTTGGTTGGTTTCGGCATCGGATGTCGAATTTGGAATTTTAAAAGTTCTTAGGCTTGAATCCGAGGGTAATTTGGTGATTTGGTGTTGTTTTGAGTGATTCAAATGTTCGACTAAGTTTGTATGTTGATATATGACTTGTTGGTATTTTTGGTTGAGGTCCAGAGGGCCTCCGGGTGATTCCGGGTGGTTAACGGATTTGTTGAAGTTAGAAAATGCAGCTGAAGCTGCTGCTCCTGATATTTCCGCACTTGCGGAAGGAGGAGTCGCAGGAGCGAGGTCGCAGGTGCGTTTGGGGTAGCCGCAGATGCGGAAATGGAAGGCCAAGGCTGCAAACGCAGGTGCAAAGGATTTTCCGCATCTGCGAGCCCGCAGGTGCGAGGTCTTGAGTGTAGACGCGGAAAGGAAGAGTTGAGCTGGTTCCGCAGAAGAATCAACTCTTGAAGCCCACCTACATTAGGCACACCTATCCAGCCATGCATCCTCAACACGCCGTCATCAGCAATAGTGACATCCCTAGCATCAGCTCTCCGAACCCTGTCCCAAAGAACGAGCAAGTGGGGGTCATCATACTGACGCTCCCTGATACGATCATAAAGAGAAGACCTGGAGACCACACAAGCCAACACCCGACTCGGCTCCGAAATATCCAATCTCACAAGCTGGACCGCTAAGGCCTGAACATCCAATGCCAAAGGTCTCTCTACTGCCGGATGATATGCTAAACTCCCCAAACTCTCCGCCCGGCGACTCAAAGCATCGGCCACCACATTGGTCTTCCCCGGATGGTACAAAATAGTGATATCATAGTCCTTAAGAAGCTCCAACCATCTCCGCTGACGTAAATTAAGATCCTTCTATTTAAATAGATGTTGCAGTTCCGGTGATCAGTATAGATCTCACAATGAACCCCATACAAATAATGACGCCAAATCTTCAAGGCGTGAACAATAGCTGCCAATTCAAGATCATGGACAGGATAGTTCGTCTCATGCGTCTTCAACTGGAGCGAGGCATAGGCAATCACCCTACCCTCCTGCATCAAAACACAACCAATGCCTATCCTCGAAGCATCACAATACACGGTGTAAGAACCTGAAGCTGATGGCAGAACTAACATTGGAGCTGTGGTCAAAGCAGTCTTGAGCTTTTGAAAGATCTCCTCACACTCATCCGACCACCTGAATGGAGCACCCTTTTGGGTCAATTTTGTCAAGGGCTATGCAATAGATGAAAATCCCTCCATAAAGCGACGGTAATAACCTGCCAAACCAAGGAAGCTCCTAATCTCCGTGGCTGAGGACGGTCTAGGCCAACTCTGCACCGCCTCTATCTTTCTCAGATCCACCTGAATACCCTCACTGGACACCATGTGTCCCAAGAATGCTACTGAACTTAGCGAAAACTCATACTTGGAGAACTTTGCATAAAGCTTCTCATCCCTCAATCTTTGTAACACAATCCTCAAATGCTTAGCATGCTCCTCCTGGCTACGAGAGTACACCAGGATGTCATTAATGAATACAACAACGAATGAGTCCAAATAGGGCTGGAATACATTGTTCCTCAAATGCATGAACGCTACTGGGGCATTGGTCAGCCCAAAAGACATCACTAAGAACTCACAATGGCCATATCGGATCCTGAAAGTTGTCTTAAGAATATCCGAATCCCGAATCTTCAGCTAGTGATAATCGGACCTCAAATCAATCTTGGAGAACACCCTCACTCCCTGAAGCTGGTCAAATAAATCATCAATACGAGGCAAAGGATACTTGTTCTTGACTGTGAACTTGTTCAGCTGCCTGTAATCAATGCACATCCTCATGGAACCAACCTTCTTCTTCATAAATAGAACCGGTGCAGCCCAAGGGGACACACTAAACCGAATAAACCCCTTATGAAGGAGTTCCTGAAGTTGTTCTTTCAATTCCTTCAACTCCGCCGGTGTCATACGATACGGTGGAATAGAAATGGGCTGAGTGCCCGGCACCAAATCAATACTGAAGTCGATATCCCTGTTATGCGGCATGCCCGGCAGGTCTACAGGAAACACATCCAAAAAATCACGTACCACCAGAACAGAATCAATGACAGGAGTCTCTGTATTAACATCCCTCACAAAAGACAAATAAGATAGGCAAACCTTCTCAACCATGCATTGAGCCTTCAGATATGAAATCACCCTACTTAGTACATAATCTACAGAACCGCTCCACTCAACCCTCAAAAATCCCAGTATACCTAATGTCACCGTCTAAGCGTGACAATCTAGAGCATCATGACATGGAGATAACCAATCCATACCCAATATCACATCAAAGTCAACCATATTGAGCAGCAAGGGGTCCACTTGGGTCTCCAGACCCCCAATAGTCACCACACATGATCGATATACGCGGTCCACAATAATAGTATCGCCCACAGGAGTAGACACATGAATAGATGAAACTAAAGACTCACGAGGAAACATATGAATACGTGGAACAGGGTCAAATAATACTGAGGCATCTCTGTGACAAATTGAGACAATACCTGTAATCACAGCATCTGAAGCAATAGCGTCTGGTCTGGCAGGGAGGGCATAAAAACGGGCCTGGCCACCCCCTGATTTGCCTCCCCCTCTAGGGCGACCCCTGGCTGACTGACCTCCACCCCGAGCTGACTGGGCGGGTGGTGAGGTAACTGGTGTTGAATTTGGAGGCTGACTCCTCTACTGAGATAGACCTCCATGACGACGAGGGAAATTCCTCCACATATGCCCAAACTCCTCACACTCAAAATAACTCTCTGGTGCTGGTGGCGGGAACTGAAGGGAACCCCTAGCACTGGGATAACTGGTAGAAGAACCTGGCATAAAGGAGCCCTAAACTGGTGGAGCACGGGACAATCTTTGAGATGGAAGGGCACTAAGTGATGAGTGGACCTGATGAGAACTGTGAGAACCATGGCCAGATGATGCACCACGGTGAAATGGCCGAGCTGACTGAGCCTGTCTGAAATGACGACCTCTACCATGCTGAAACTTACCCCCAAAAGGAGCACCGCTAAATCCACCCTGTCCACGAGGACTCTTGGCCTCCTTCTCGACCCTCTCCTATCCGCGAACCATCTCAATCTGTCGAGCAATGTTGACAACCTCATCAAAGGTAGCACCAGACACCCTCTCTCTGGTCAAAAGAAACTTTAGCTGAAAAGTGAGACCATCAATAAACCTCATGATCCTCTCCCTGTCCGTGGGAACCAACCAGATCGCATGATAGGCCAACTCAGAGAACCGCATCTCATACTATGTCACAAACATATCACCCTGGTAAAGCCGCTCAAACTATCTGCGCAACTCCTCTGTGCCGGATCGAGGCACGAACCTCTCCAAAAAGACCACGGAGAACTGCTGCCAAGTAAGGGGTGTTGCGCCAACAGGCCTACGCCTCTAGTAAGTCTCCCACCATCTGAGTGCAGCCCCAGAAAAGTGAAAGGTAGTGAATGAGACCCCACAAGTCTCCAGAATACCAACAGTACGGAGTATCCTCTGACATCTGTCCAAGAAGTCCTGGGCATCCTCTCTCTCTGTGCTACTGAAAGGTGGTGGTTGGAGTCTCCCAAACCTCTCCAACCTACGCTGATCATCCTCAGGCATAGCAAGAACCACATATTCGTGTGTATCTATAACCGGCTGGGCTAGTGGTGCCCCCGGTGTCTGAAGTCCCTAAACAACCTGCTCGGGTGTGCGAGTAATAGGAGTCTGAGTGACTTACCCCGCCTGAGAAGTGGTCGCAGCTGTCAAGATAGAGATCCCAGAGTGGAAGTGGGAGCGGATCACCATGGACTTTGTAGTTGGGCTCCCATGGACTTCGAGGAAGTTCGATACTATTTGGGTTATTGTGGATCGGCTGACCAAGTCCACGCACTTTATGCCAGTTGGTACTACTTACTCTTCAGAGCAGTTGGCTGAGATTTACATCCGAGAGATTGTTCGCCTGCACTGTGTCCCAGTTTTCATCATTTCAGATAGGGGCACTCAGTTTACATCGCACTTTTGGAGGGCAGTGCAGCGAGAGTTGAGTACTCGGGTTGGGTTGAGCATTGCTTTTCACCCTCAGATGGACGGGCAGTCCGAGCGCACTATTCATATATTGGAGGATATGTTGCGCGCTTGTGTTATTGACTTTGAGGGTTCATGGGACCAGTTTCTGCCACTCACAGAGTTTGCATATAACAACAGTTATCAGTCGAGTATTCAGATGGCTTCATACGAGGCTTTATATGGGAGGAGGTGTAGATCTCCAGTTGGATAGTTTGAGCCGGGTGAGGCTAGGATCTTGGGTACAGACTTGGTCCAGGATGCATTAGATGAGGTAAAATTGATTTAGGAGCGGCTTCGCACGGCGCAGTCTAGGCAAAAGAGCTATGCGGACAGGAAGGTCCGTGATGTATCTTTCATGGTTGGGGAGAAGGTTTTGCTGAAGGTATCACCCATGAAGGGTGTTATGAGGTTTGGGAAGAGGGGCAAGTTGAGCCCCCGGTTCATTGGGCCTTTTGAGGTGCTTCAGAGGATTGGGGAGGTGGCTTATAAGCTTGCCTTACCACCCAGCTTGTCGAGTGTGCACCCAGTGTTTCATGTTTCCATACTCTGGAAATACATTGGAGATCCGTCCCATGTTTTGGATTTCAGCACGGTTCAGTTGGAGGGTGATATGACTTATGATGTGGAGCCGGTGGCTATCTTGGATCGGCAGGTTCGAAGGTTGAGGTCAAAGGATATAGCTTCAGTGAAGGTGCAGTGGAGAGGTCAACCTGTGGAGGAGGCCACCTGGGGCGTAGGTGCGAAATTTGGGGACTTAAGTGGTTCTTGCAGGTGAGAGGATTCGACCGCAGGTGCGGTTCTGCAGGAGCGGACATTTGGCCGCAGGTGCGAATATGCGGGGCAGAAAAGCCCCAAGTCGTAGTTTTGTCTTCATTTTTCAATATTTGGATTTGAGAAGCTAGGGAGAGAGGCAATGTTTCAAAGGTTTCCAAGGAGCAACATTGGGGTAAGTGATCCTAACCCATAATGGTATAAATTTCGGAATCTACGGCTTTGTTCATCATTAATTAGTAGGATTTTGGAGTGAAAATGAGGGGTTAGTGCTTGGGATTTTTGGGAGAGTAATTTAAGGATTTGAAGGACCAAATGATGCCGGATTTTGATAAAATTCATATGTATGGACTCGTGAGTGAATGTGCTTTCTAGTTTGGTAAATTTTGTCAGATTTCAAGACGTGGGCCCGAGGGTCGGGTTTGAGCCAATTTTGGGTTTTCACTAATTTGATAGTTTTTCTTGTGGAATTCATTCCATTCGTATATTGATGGTATTGTACTGATTATGAATAGATTCGGAGCATTTGGAGGCCGAGTCGAGAGGCAAGAGCATTGCGGGATAGAGATTTGACCAGTTTGAGGTAAGTAACGATTGTAAATCTAGTCCTGAGGGTATGAAACCCCGGAGCTTTTATCATTCTACTATTTTGAGGTGACGCACATGCTAGGTGACGAGCGTGTGGGCGTGCACTCTTGGGGATTGTGACTTAGTCCATCCCGTAGCAACTGTGAAGTTGAATATTTTGTTGAAACTATATGATACTTATATATTTTAGAAAGAGTTTCTATAAATTTGGGCTGAATGCCATGTTTTGGGCCTTGTGCCAGTGTTGTTTGGACCCTTAAGGGCCTTTTCTTACTATCCTCTCACCGTTTTCGATTGAAAATTTATACTCAGTCATGGTTATACTTGTTTTACTGCATAACTCGGTTTTATTACTCTATTTTGATGCATATAAATGTTGTTTTGGGTTGAATGCCCTGTTTTTATTGAAATGCCCGAGTGGCTTGAAAGGTTTATGACTGAGTGACGTCGAGGGCCTGATTTGTGAGGATATTTATAGGATCGGGCTGCACGCCGCAACATGTTTGATATAGGCCGAGGGCCTGAGTGATTTATGCCATGATTTGGCTTGATATAACGCTTGGGCTGAAGGAGCCCCTCCAGAGTCTGTACACACCCCCAGTGAGTGCAGGTACCTACTGAGTGCGAGTGCCCAGTGCCGAGTGCCCAGTGCTGAGTGACTGCGAGGCAGAGTAATTGTGAGGTATGCCCGAGTGGTACGGGTGACTGTGAGGTTTGCCCGAGGGGCTGTATATGAGTGATGCTTTGCTCGAGGGGCTGTTTATGGTTTCATCATTTTTGCTCACCTGTGCATTTTTCCTCTGTTTGAAAAACTGTTGAAAAATATCTTTAAATAATTTTTACTGGAACTGGGTTTAAACGAGATGTTTTGATTCAAATCCTGATTTTTAAAGCATGTGGTATATTACTGAGATTTCATGATATGAACGTTATATGCTTTATTGCTCGTCACTATTGGTCAGTCTTTATTTATTGTTGTTACTTACTGAGTTGGCGTACTCACGTTACTCCCTGCACCTTGTGTGCAGATCCAGATATAGCTGGACACGGCAGCCGTTGTTGATTATTCTGGTTGCAGATCTTTCTCGGGGATAGCAAGGAAGCTGCCTGGTGATCGCAACCCTGCTCTTCTCCCTCTTATATTCCTTTAGTTGTTTTTGTCTATTTTCTAGGCTGAGTTAGCCTTAATATTTTTAGACATATTGTAGTAGATGCTCATGACTAGTGACACCCCGATGTCGGGCTTTTCTTTTCCGCACTTCTGTTTTGATTTGAACTCCTTTACGAAGGTTTTTATGTTAAATGGCCTTGAAATTTATCCTTGAAATAAAAATATCGGTTTGTTTTGGAAATGAGTCGTCTTGCCTAGTTCCATGATAGGCGCCATCACGACAGGGTTAGTTTGGGTCATGACATGTAGTTCTTTCGAAGCACCCCAAAATCCGAAACCATGACGTCCACGCTAAGTAGACCTTCTGTAAATTTAAAGTTGTTTCTCTAACTCCTTTGGTACTGAAGTATAGGATTATTAAGCAGGCGGACATACCGCAAGTCCCCACCTTATCCTCTACAAAATCTCAGGCCTTAAACATGTGTAAATTTTTGGGGTACCTTTCAGTACCACATATATACATTTCAGGCCAAAACGGATATAACACTTGACCCCGCAATCCATCTATTGATAGTGGACTCCCCCAACTCGGCGCGAAGTCATAGTTCACCACGTCCGATGATCCACAATATTAACCTTCAAAGCTCGTATAAATCAACCAGATGCCAAGGTCCGTTGCACCCTCCCCCTCCCCCCTCACATGATTCACTTGATGATCTCTCAATGCGTCCGCATCTTCAGTCAGAACCACACGTTGAGGTAATGTTTGAGCATATCTGGCTCCCTCGTAGTCCATCTGCGGCATCAAGAACCATCGATGCACAACTGATACCGAGTGCACAATGTTATACACGAGTGGATACAAAGGAATACGAGATATATGTTTCAAGCTAAATCAATGTTGCACGATAAGGAATGAAAGAAGTGATATTGTTCCTAAACTTCATAGCCTCTGAGAGATAAGTACAGACGTCTCTGTACTGATCCTTCACACTCCACTAAGCTTGCTCGTGACTCATGAGACCTATGTAACCTAGTGCTCTGATACCAACTATCACGACCCAAAATTTCCACCTTCGGGACCGTGATGGCGCCTAAAATTTCACTTGCTAGGCAAGCTAACGTTAGAATATAAATAGCCATTTTGACAAAAAATTTAAATTTATTAATAACAAGAAAAGAAATGCGGAAATAAAGTCTGAAATAAAGTGAATAATCCATAATAATGGCGATATCTAAATACTACCCCAGAACTGGAGTCACAAGTGCACGATCTTCTAGAATAATACAAATAATAGTGTGAATAAAATTCAAGCTGTTTGAAATATAATACACAGCTGAGATAGTATAGAAGGGGACTTCCGAACTGCAAACGCTGTGCAGTTATACCTCAAATCTCCACTGGTAGCTGTATCCGTGGAAATCTACAGTACGCCACTGGGACCAACTCTAAAATCTGCACAAGAAGTGCAGAGTGTAGTATCAGTACAATCGACCCCATAAACTGGTAAGTGCCGAGCCTAACCTCGACGAAGTAGTGACAAGGCTAAGGCAGGTCACATACATTAACATGTACGCAATAATAATAATAATAATAACAATAATAATAGAAATAAAACAGGTGTCTCTTTTCAACAGTTAAAGCCAACTCGGCAGTCATAACCAATTATTATTTCAATCAGTTTCCATTGCGGCGTGCAACCCGATCCCACAATATACTCATATTCAATTCTGTTGCGGCGTGTAACCCGGTCCTCCAATATATTCATTTCAATCAATTTTGTTACGGCGTGGAACCCGTTCCTCCAATATATTCATTTCAATCAATTTTGTTGCGGCGTGCAACCCGCTCCTCCAATATATTTATTTCAATCAATTCTGTTGCTGCGTGCAACCCGCTCATCCAATATATTCATTTCAATTAATTCTGTTGCGGTGTGCAACCCGCTCCTTAAATATATTCATTTACCAATTCTTATAAAAGAAATTACTCCAATAAATGCAGCAATTAATACAAAATTATAAGACAAGAGGCATACAATAATTATAATTTATTAGAAATAAGTGATGACAAGTAGCAGTTAATTGTGAAAATTAAGGATGTAATAGGCATTTTAATAATTATTAAGCTAAACATCAAGTGGAAATTAAGAAATAAGCATGTAGCAATTACAACATGGATTCAAGGCATGATATTGAGCAAAGAACACGAGAGAAATAATTAATATAATAATTAATTCATGATTTAAAATGATTTATGATTTTTCAAGTAATTATGCAAACAATTAATTTGACGACGTATAGACACTCGTCACCTCGCCTATACGTCGTTTACATGCATTTCACATAACAAATAATTTAAGGGTTCTATTCTCTCAAGTCAAAATTCAAGATTTCAATAAATCTTTGCCTCGCAAATTCATGTCCGAAATCCTCAAATCTAGTCATAAATATTTCAATATACTCAATACAAATCATAGGAATCAATACTGTATGAAATTGCAAATTTTTCGGATTAAAAATTGGAAATTCATCTCAAAGATTAACAGTGGGACCCATGTCTTGAATCCCAGAAAAACTCACGAAATTCGAATACCCGTTCTGATACGAGTTCAACCATACAAAAATTATCAAATTCTGACATTGGATTGACCTTCAAATCTTAATTTTACATTTTTGGAAGATTTTATAAAAATCTGATTTTTTTCCACATATTCACGGATTCATGATGTAATTGAGTATGGAATCATGAAATATAATCAATATAGGATAAGGAACACTTACTCCGATAAATTTCTTGAAAAGCCCACGAAACATCGTCAAAAATCGAGCTCCCAAAGTCGAAATGTGAAATAATACTCAAACCCTCGGTTTTATAATACATAATCTCACCCCTCATTGTGCTGACGACATATATTTTTGTGCGGCCGCACATCCCGGGTTGTGCGGGCGCACTTCAATAGTGGCTGCATTACCTGAATTTAGTAAATTAGCCATAACTTTCTCTACAAATGTCCAAATGATTAATGTTATACCTCTCTACAAATTAGCCATTTACAAAACTTGTGCCGAAACATGCTAAATAAATCCGGAATGACTTCAAATTTGGAGCACAAGTCATAAATGACATAACAGAGCTATTTCAATTCTCGGAATCAGATTCCGATCCCGATATCAAAATCGTGGTCAACTATGGAAATCTTTAGCCTTTAAATTTCTAGTTTCCGTCAAATGGCCATAATTTGAGTTCGGGACCGCCAAATTAAATTACGGGCATACGTCTAAGTCCCCAATCAGAATACGGACCTACCGGAACTGTCAAAATACTTATCCGAGTTTGTTTGCTCAAAATGTTGACCAAAGTCAACTCAGTTGAGTTTTAAAGCTCTATTTCATATTTTAATCAATATTTCATATAAACACTTTCCAAACAATTATACGGACTGCGCACGCAAGTCGAAGGATAATAATTAGTGTTTTTCGATGTTCTAGAACACCGAATTGACTATTAAACATAAAAATAATATTTTGAGTCATCGCACATCTAAACTATTATATTGATTTCAACTATCACAAACTACACTATTATCTCCGGTTTCAAAATAAAAAATTTAGTTGTCTTTGAAATTAACAATATTAAGAAAATAATTAAATGACTATTTTGCTAATATTAGTAAAATAGTTAAATAACTCTTTTGTTCAGTGTTTATTTTTGTAGTAGCTGAAACTTTATACTTCAAAACGAAAGCTATCCATCTTTTCGGTGATGAAGACCGTATAATAAGGTTTCTTCTATAAATGTGTTTGCCTATATAATTCGGGAAAAAAAGTTTAAATAAGGTAAAATTGTATAATTGAAATAGAAAAAAGTAACATTCCTAACTCGAAAATAATAAAAAAGAATTCTAACTAAAGGAATAGAAAGTGCTCGAAATAAGAAATACTCCTAAACCTTAAGGTTGTATAAGTTAAAAGGACTCCTAAAAACCGAAAAGAATTGCAATTTTTACGTTTGCCTTATGTTTAGTTTAAATGTCACGACCCAAAAATTATAAAGGTCGTGATGGTGCCGGACTCCACTGTCAGGCAAGCCAACACTAAATAGTTAATTAAATCCTTATTGTAATATTTTTAAAATCGTAAATTTACTTCAATTTATCTAGTAAAAGATGAATTTACAGAATAAATAACAATATTTTTCTCCATAATCATTCCAGAACCCGGTGTCACAAGTGCATGAGCCTTTTATAGAAATTTAAAATAAAATACAATAACTGTCCGGAATACAACTTGGACAGGAAAGAAAAAACAATACTCTGAAAGAGACTCTGCTGGCTGCGGTGCATCGTATAAAATGTAGTTCACCGAAGTCCCCGCCATAAACACGCCTCTGCGCCCACAAGGCCGCTTAACATATGTGTACCTGCACAAAAATATGCAGCAAGTGTAGTATGAGTACGTAAATCAACACGTACCCAGTAAGTATCCCGCCTAACCCCGAAGAAGTAGTGACGATGGTTCGACTTCGACACATACTATGGGCTATAAGTAAATGTGATAATATCATTAAATTAGATATGGATTAAGTAATACGGTTGCAAGCCCATTATTCTGAATTAAGTAAACAGTTCTTTCATAATTAAGGAATCTCTAAATTTTATATCCCATTATTTAACGATTATATCTCCGGCCAATGAGGCCATATCAAATTATTAGATTCAAAGGGTTATAACTTTCTGGGAAACTAGATTCTAAGGGCTACAACTTTCGTTTTTGAATCATCTCCAAATTCATTGTGGATTAAAATATATAAGCCTCCGAAGTCAGACCATCGAACCTGCAGAACCCCTGAAGTGCGGCCGCACACAAAATTGTGCGGTCCGCACTTTTCCTCTGAAGTGCGGCCGCACTCAAAATTGTGCGGTCCGCATTTTTCTCTGTGGTCCGTACTTTTCCAAAAGTTCCAGAACAACATTAGAGTGCCGAAATGCCCCAATTTGCTCAAAACTCACCCCGAAACTCATCGAGCCACTCGGGATCCCGTTCAATTATACCAACATGTTTCGTAACATAATACGGACTTACTCGGGGTCACAAATCACATCAAATAATATCTAAATTATAATTCACACTTTGATTCACACTTAAGAGTTTCAAACTTTTCCAGTTACAAAACCTGTGCCGAAACATGTTAAAAAAATTCGGAATGACTTCAAATTTGCCACACAAGTCATAAATGACATATCGGATCTATTTCTATTTTTATAATTGGATTCCGACTCCGATATCAAAAAGTCAAATCCGTGGTCAACTATGGAAATCTTTAGCCTTTAAATTTCTAGTTTCCGTCAAATGGCCATAACTTGAGTTAGGGACCTCAAAATTAAATTATGGGCATACGCCCAAGTCCCAAATCACGATACGGACCTATCGAGACTGTCAAAACACTGATCCGGATTCGTTTGTTCAAAATGTTGACCAAAGTCAACTCAATTGAGTTTTAAAGCTCTATTTCACATTTTAATCAATTTTTCATATAAACTCTTTTCGGAATATTTTACAGACTGCTCACGCAAGTCGAAGGATGATAATCAGTGCATTTCGATGTTCTAGAACACTGAATTAACTATTAAATTTAAAGATGACCTTTTGGGTCATCACACATCCAAACTATTATATTGATTTCCACTATCACAAACTACACTAAATATTTAAATTGTGCACTGCCTGAGGATTCAATGGCGTGAACCATAGATGTATTTATTTAATATATCGAGGCGTTCGGCCCGTTCCACAAAGATAACACATTCAAATAATCAATCAAGAATTCATCAGGGGAAATTATCCAAGAAAAAGATAATTTCTCTTTTAAAAGTCAAGAAAATGATGTCTAGCCTTTACTACCCGAAATTTGGCATAATAGTAGCTACGCACGGACTCTCGTCACCTCGTGCGTACGTAGCCCCCATAAATAGGAACACACAGTGATTTATTTTACCTATGGGGTAAATTCCCTCTTAGAAGGTTAGAAAGGAGACTTACCTCGCTCAGAAGTTCCATACCCGGCTTCCGAGCCCTTCAAACAACTTGAATCGATGCACAACGCTCCAAGGCTAGCCAATAATTATGCAAACCCATTAATATATACTCAAAAACTCAATATAAGCCAATTTATAACAATTTCTAACCCCGAGAGAAAAGTCGATAAAAATCACCATCGGGACCACGTGCCCGGATTTCAAAACTTTTCGAAGATAAACTTTACCCATAACCTCACGAACTCAAATGTACAATTTATTCTCAATTCCATGCCCAATTTCGTGGTTAAACTCCAAAAATACCAAATTCTAGGTATTCTACCAAAATCCCACAATTTATACTAATTTCCATGCTTAACTCCTTATACAAACCTTGTATTTAACTTATAATAAGGGGGATCACTTACCTTGAGTTGCTTGCTGAAACTCTCCCCTTGAAGCTCTTTAAAATCTCCCAAACCAAATGAAAATGGGAGAAAAATGGCCAAAACCCCGCTTAAAAGCATTCTGCCCAGCCTGACCTTCGCACCTGCGGTGCCTTGGCCGCATCTGCGGTCCCGCACCTGCAAAAATCCCATCGCAGGTGCGGCTCCAGCTCGGCCCAACATTGTTCGCACGTGTGCTCCATGCGGCACATCTGCACGTCCGCTCCTGCGCTGCTCTCTTCGCACCTGCGCCTTTGCAAGTGCGCAAATCTTTCTGCTCCTGCGGTTCTCAGCAGCCTGCCCCCTTCCACTTCTGCGAGCCATTTTCCCGCACCTGCGGGCTCGCACCTGCGGCCCTCTTCACGCAGGTGCGGTTACACCAGATACTCAGCTGCTTCAGCCCTTCTTCAAATTCCAAATCCGATCTGTTAACCTTCCGCAATCCACTCGAGGCCCTCGGGACCTCAACCAAATATACCAACACGTCCCAAAACACGTTACGAACTTAGTCGAGCCTCCAAATCATATAAAACAACATCGAATTCATGAATCGCACCCCATTCCAAGCTTAATGAAATTTAGAATTGCAACGTCTACATTCGATGTCGAAATCTATCAAATCACGTCCGATAGACCTCAAATTTTACACACAAGTCATAATTACGGACCTACGCCAACTTCCGTAATCGAAATCCGACCCCGATATCAAAAATTACACTCCCGGTCAAACTTCTCAAAAACCTTCAAATTTCTAACTTTAGCCAAATGACTCCAAAATGACCTACGGACCTCCAAATCCACTTCCGGACGCGCTCCCAATACCGGAATTACCATACGGAGCTAGTCCTAGACTCAGAATTTCAAACGGATATTGATAACATCAAAATACACTTCAACCCAAATTTATGGAATTCTTCCAAAATGCTAACTTCCAGAATAGGTGACGAAACGTTCCCGGGGCATCCAAAGCCTGATCCGAACATACGCCCAAGTCCGAAATCATTATACGAATCTGCTAGAACCTTCAAATACCGATTCCAAGGCCGTTTACTCTAAAATCTAAATCTTAACCAATTCTTTCAACTTAAGGCTTTCAAAATGAGAATTTGCTTTCCAAATAAACTCCGAACTTCTCAAAATTCAATTCCGACTATACGCACAAGTCATACTACATGAAGTGAAGCTGCTCATGGCCTCAAACTGCCGAACGACGCGCTAGAACTCAAAACGACCGGTCGGGTCGTTACATTCTCTCTCACTTAAACATACGTTCATCCTCGAACGTGCTAAGAACTACGCTGGAGTTGTTTGAAATCACTGTTTAACACCTCGTGCACCTATCCGTGCTACCACAACTCAATTGAGCACATTAGCTCGATCAAATCTGAAGATATTCTCTTTTATTTAGGCAACTAAGCCTTAGAGCCCAGTTCCAACATCCAGAATTCTCTGCCAGGCCTACTTCCAATATACAAACAGCGTATCAATCACCACACGATGTACCTGAACATAACTGCATACCTTTGCTGAATTCACACCATGCACTGCAACCTTCACATGACCATAATAATATTCTCTGATCATAATAGCCGAAATTTCACGAATTCGATGCTCACAATGCACCTCATGGCATATATAAGTCTTGCTCCAACTCTTGCAATACCGCCACAACGAAAAAGATGTGTAGAAATTTGTAACCAACTGCCGAGTTATCAAACCATTGAATCTCCCCTCTTGACTAGAATCATCACCTCATTATGAACCAAATAATGGTAATTGCTCTTTAATATACTTCATATAATCCGATCGCACTGATCCCAGATCCAAAATCGCGTCTCACCCAGTATAAGCCGCTAAGGCAACAAGCCACCCCAGACATGACCAAAAGTCTCATATGCTGCCTCAATGTGCCAATAAGCTACAAACTCGAACGTGATACATAAGGAAAACAAATCTCTGGAAAGGAAATACTTACCGAGCAAGAATGCTCATTACTACAAAATATCCGAATATCGAACACAATCACGCTAAGTGCATAATACCATCCCTGGGAGGACCGACAACGCCATACACTACAAAACTCAAGCACAACTAAGGTGCGATATATGATCTGAATCTCGAGAGCTATCCTGCTCACATAACACCATCGCTAGACAGAACCTCAACACACATGAAATTAACAAGCCATTTCACAACTCACACGGAACAATATAGTATTACATAAAATAGCCGTCGAAGAAACGACGTCCAACGTTTGAATACTCCTCCATAAGGAGCACTATGCTGAAATGAACATATCCGGCCTGACATAGAGCCCATATTCACATTTAAATCCATCCACAGACCTCAAGCCGATTCTGATCGCACCGTACTAGACTAATAACCTTTCAGGGATCCATAATAACTCTTTTTCCCATAACAAACAAGAACAGCCATCATAACCAGAAAGAACTTCCACAATCCACAACCAAATGAACCGAGCGCCCTCCAGACATAAATTCCCAATTAGCGATATTACCAAAATCTTCATACTTGGTTTCCATTCTTCAATCAATCAAGTGACTACATGTCACACTTATACAATATTTCCGTGGGATATGCTCTCATGACCTTCTGTACCAGGTAACAAGTCTGTATATTCATACTACCAGCCACACCAATCGTTGTAAAGCAAATTCAAGAATCCACATTCAGTATGCCAAGCCTCTTCACACCAGGTACCGATCTCAGGTGGCGCCAAAGAAATACCAGCTTACTCTAACAATCTAAATCCTTTCCCGCTCATCCGAGCTCTTGACATTCTTGTCGACACCAAACTACAACCTTGATCCTCAACTTCTGAATCCTATGCCGATCACTACACTTAATCCTGCCAATGCGCAAGAGTACAAGAATTTCATATTAACCTCTGAACTACTAATAGGGTAACACTTCACCACATAGAACCCTTTTACTTAACTCATTCCAAGACAACCATCTCAACACGCGACTGAATCCTCATATCTATAGAAATACCAACCTCAAGTAGTGGTATTGTGATGACCCAAAAGGTCATCTTATATTTTAGAACTTGAATCTGCGCTCTTAAGCCTTAAAAATCTCATTTTTACCCTCCTCGATTTACGTGCGCAGTTTGGGCAGGTTTCTGGAAAGCTTTTATGTTGAAAATTGATGCAAATAAGAATTTATGCCTTAAAAGTTTATTTGAGTTGACTTTGGTCAACATTTTTGGTAACGGGCCCGGATCCATATTTTAACGATCTCGGTAGGTCCGTATCGAATTATAGGATCTGGGCGTATGCCCGGAATTGAATTCGGAGGTCCCTAGCTTGAGTTATGATTTTTGGATGAAAATTAAAAGTCTGAAAATTATTTGTTTTTAAGAATTGATTGATATTTGGCATTATTAGTATCGGGTCTGTATTTTTATTCTGGAGCTCGGTACAGGTTCATTATGATATTTAAGACTTGTCTGTGAAATTTGGTGAGAAGCGGAGTTGATTTGATGTGATCCAGACGTCCAGTTGAGAAGATATGAATTTTAAAGTATTCTTGAGAATTGCATTTGATTTGGTGCTAAATTCGTAGTTGTAGGTGTTATTTTGACGATTTGATCATGCGAGCAAGTTCGTATGATGTTTTTAGACTTGTGTGCATGTTTGGTTTAGAGCCCCGAGGGCTCGGGTGAGTTTCAGATAGGCCACGGGATGTTTTGAACTTAGAAATTTTTTCTGGTATAACTGAACGTGTTGCAGGCCTCTGATCTCGCAATTGCGAGATCAGGTATCGCAAATGCGAACATAACAGGGTCGGCAATTGCGAGGCTTTCATCACAATTTCGATCAGAAGCTTGGGCCAGCAATTCTCGCATATGTGAGGTTACCTTCGCAATTGCGAATGGAATCTGGGAAGGGCAGGTTCGCAAATGCGAACATCTACTCGCATTTGCGAGGTTCAGTGGTCACAAATGCGACACTTTCCTCGCATTTGCGAAGACAGCGGAATTGTGAAGGGCATCGCAATTGCGATTATTCCTTCAGATTTGCGAGCTTCGCATTTGCGAAGCTCAGGTCGCAATTGCGACACCTGCAGCTGAGTAAAAGGAGCTTAGACGGGATTTTTCATTCATTCTTCATATTTTCTAAACCCTAAACCTTAAAAGGCGATTCTCCAAAGACCAAATCTTCCCCAAATCATAGGTAAGTGATTCCTAACTCTTGTTTTCAATCTTTTACATCTTATAACAAGATTGCAACCTAGAATCTAGAATCTTTATGGTGAAATTAGGATTTTTGGGTAGAACTTAGGAATTTCGAAATTTGAGGATTTAGACCCCAATTTGAGGTCGGATTCCAAAACTAATTACATATTCGGGCTCGGGGGTGAATGGGTAAAAGAATTTTGGTCCGAACCTCGGGTTTTGACCAAGCGGGCCCGAGGTCAAGTTTTCGACTTTTTGGAGGCAAATTTGGGAAAATTTAACTTACACAATATAATTGATTCCTTTAGCAATATTTGATATTATTGAGTTATTTTTGAGTAGATACGAGTGGTTTGGAGGTGAATTCCAAAGAAAAAGCTGTGATTGAGAATTAAGTGGCCTTCAGAGCGAAGTAAGTATTGTGTCTAACCCTGACTTGAGGGA
This sequence comes from Nicotiana otophora, assembly GCA_000715115.1. Classification (NCBI taxonomy): domain Eukaryota; kingdom Viridiplantae; phylum Streptophyta; class Magnoliopsida; order Solanales; family Solanaceae; genus Nicotiana; species Nicotiana otophora. The sequence goes on from AWOL01S0019792.1 coordinate 43,136, forward strand.
ATTAGGAACATTAGATTAATTGCTAAGTGAAATTCATGTGAGCGGCGTATATGTGAGGTGACGAGTATTTATGTGCCGCCAAATTACCTGTTTTTCATGTTTCTCAGTTTTTCTTATATTGTCTCATTCCTATGCCTAATTGCGATGTTTTATACTAATGTTATTCAATTTATCGTTCTTATCTTGTTTACGGATTTTCTGGTGATAATTGAGTTTTTATTTCAAAGTTGAGATTGATGTTATGGAACCAAATGTTAAAGTAAGGTTTGTACTTGTTATTCTATCTCTATGTTGATATTTATGCATTGCATTATGGTAAGGGAGAGTGTTAATGCACGAAGGGTGATGCTGTGCCATATTGTGAGTGTTAATGCACGAAGGGTGATGCCGTGCCATATTGTGAGTGTTAAGGCACGAAGGGTGATGTCGTGCCATATTGTTAATGTTAATGCATGAAGGGTAATGTCGTGCCATATTGTGAGTGTTAATGTACAAAGGGTGATGCCGTGCCATGATATGAGAGTTAATGCACAAAGGGTGATGCCGCGCCGTTTCTATTTATTTTATGGTGAGATTGAGAGTAAAAGCACGAAGGGTGATGTCGTGTATTTTCCTTACTGTATTCACTATTCCTATTGATTCATGGTATATTGACTCCTCCGGTGATCATTTTGTTGTAGTTTTTTATCTTGTATTCCCCTCAGTATGTTTCCCCTCCCGATATTTCCTGCTTAGTTCTTCATTTCCGTTATTTGCATATACACTGTTAAATTGTACAGATTGATTCGTAGGTGCCTTAACTTAGCCTCGTTACTACTTCGTCGAGGTTAGGCTCGACACTTACCAGTACATGGGGTCGGTTATACAAATACTGCACTCTACAGTTTTTATACAGATTTTGATACCTGCTCGTGTTGATCGAGAATTTGCTATTGGTCCGCTGTTCGGAGACTCAAGGTAGATCTGCCGGCATTCACAGACCTTGAAGTCCCCGTCTATCTTTTCTGTTCTACTATTTCTTTCATTCGGATAGTTGTATTTCTTTCACACTATTACTTGTAGTAAATTCTAGAATGCTCGTGAATTGTGACTCCAGATCCGGGTGGTAGTAATTAATACAGTTTTATAATATTTCGTACTTATTATATATCATTTTAGTTAATTATTGTTATTTACTGAATGGAAATAAGGAATTGGTTTAATGATTTTCTAACGTTGGCTTGCCTAGCAAGTGAAATGTTAGGCGCCATCACGGTCCCGTCGGTGGAAAATTTCGGATCGTGATAGGTCTAAACCACCATAACCCTTCCAGGATCCATCTGCACATAACATGCCATAAAATTCGAAAGCCTCCAAATAAGATAAGTTATGGGGACCGTCAAACCTCGCACGTACCATCATAAATCACATGAATAACCCAACACACTGAATGAGCTGATCATTGCCATCATTATGCCGATTCAACCATTGCTAACCAAACCCGACTTCTCCTAATTTTATCTGGATATTCCTTAGAACTAACAACTGCTCCCTTATCAATATAACGAACTCAATTCGCACTCATCTTGAGTGACCCCATCGCACGAGACCACATTGTCCCCAAAACCCATGAACCATCTCACACCCTTCTTGTGCGCACATCCGCATCTTCAACCGGTACACCCATTCTAATATTTCCTTTATGATTCTGAAGTTATTTTATCCCATTCATCCATTACTACACCGCATACCGAAGATAACATAGAACACTCCAAGTCACTTTTATCATAATCCGCTGCAAAAGCTCGATATTCAACCATACTATGGACTCGAAATCCTTAAACACCACATCTTAACTTTTGAATTTACTAGGACCGTTATTGGGAGTCACTCACTCTGACTTGGTCCCGAATATAATCAACTCCAAGGCTCCGCTAGCACATGAGCACCCTTTCAAAGAAGCACCTGGCCGAATCATCTTCCTTGTAACTCGCCTCTACACAAAGCAGAAATCATGAGTCTTCCCAAAGCCTGAGCATGAATCGGTAAGGCCAACTATAGCACACATTCCTCAAATCGCTTGCTCAAATTACCACTGATGTTCTCTTTCCTTAGTCGTAATAACCCATCAATATGACGATAACTAGAAATCTTACAAATGGACGACCATGTAATCCAACTGTAGGCGGTGGAACTCTCCCACTTAGCTTGAAGCTACTATTGCATAAACCTAAAACCCACCAAGATTATTCTTTCATCGACGTGATCTAGCACAATCAACCCGCCAAATTCATCGAAATCCTTCCATTAACCTTTAATAAACACCCTGAACCACTATCCACATTTACATATTAAATCTCTTTTTGGGTAGCCAGTAGAATTCCTCGCAGAAGCTTCATCAAAACCATGCGACCGCTAACCTGCTCACAGGAGATAACCCACATGTGAAAATTTCATGCCGACATATTCCAACATCGCTGTACTGGGTATAATTACAACGAAATCAGTAGACCATCCCGAGTCCAAGCTCATTCACCAGCTGCGCCAGTCCATTCACTCCTCATGGACGTCAACTAAAGGTGCGACAATACCTTCCAATCCAAAGTCATGTTGTATCCTTCTTCATATCAAGCAACTCCATTCTGTTGTGTCCAAACTCCCACCGTAAAATAGCCAATATTGCAAAATAAGTCCGTAGACCCAATCACCGTCCACCATAATTCCCAAATCACTCTAACTTTCCTCAAGGCGTGTAGCTATCCTATCACAGAACCCACATGCTACTCTGCCACTCTCCCACTTTGGTCAAACACTCTCCTTTAAGCAACTACCTGACTTCTGTTTCTCACACTTGGCCTTCTAGAAATTTAACAACCGCAAGGCACCTCCCACATGTTCTTCTTCATCCTTCACTGCCCATTTGTTGCCTTAAATCAAAATCTTCCTGTGTAGCACTTGAACCAATCGATCGCTACCAACTTCAAACCTTTCCGAAGATCATCTTCCTTGAGCCCTCAACACCCATACCACCGATTAAGTCCTGAACCACCGCACACTACGATCTCTGACAGCCGCTTCCTCGACACTGTTTCACACTACCCTGCCCTGAAGGCAAATTGATGAAGACAGTAACATCGGCGGACTTAACACATTCAATCCAGGGCGACGACACCACATCACAGATGAAAATTACACCATGCTTGAAATACTAAGCCTCGTTACTCCATCAACCCAAATATGGACATTCTTGGTTCGATCGCCTTTCCTCCGTCAGAAATAAAATACCGAATCTGAATCATGCACTGAGTAAACCTCCTTTCAAGTCATTCACTGCCCTGAGACATAGGCAAGCATCCTACCTTCACATCAACACTGTGCGATAACAATGCATGAGCATCATAGCAACCTTTGCATAGACTCAAAGCTCTCAGAAGTACGGCTACTGGGCTGAAATGACAGAATATCCTTCCACAAGGCGACAATAGTAGCCCAATCAACTATGCATGGAGAAATATCCCGCACCACATCTGTAGTACTAATACAATTCCTCAATTTCCGATTTATAACCAGCGCTTCACGTCGCATAAGATTGAATGAGAAGGAAATGAAGGCATAAGCCTCAAGGGAATCAAATCGCACGATGAGGAATCAAGAAGGGAAGTGCTCCTAATAGCCCTGTAGCCCCTCGAAGATAAGTACAGACGTCTCTGTACCGATCCGCAAGACTCTACTAGACTCGCTCATGGCTCGTGAGACATAAGTGAACCTAGTGCTCTAATACCATATTGTCACGACCCAAAATCCATAAAGGCCGTGATGGCGTCGGACTCCACTGTCAGGCAAGCCAACACTAACTAGTTAATTAAATCCTCATTTTAATATTTTTGAAATCGTAAATTTACTTCAATATATCTAGTAAAAGATGAATTTACAAAATAAATAACAATGTTTTCCAATTCCAATAGTGAACATCCCATAATCATCCCAGAACCCGGTGTCACAAGTGCATGAGCCTTTTCTAGAAATTTAAAATAAAATACAATAACTGTCCGGAATACAACTTGGACAGGAAAGAAAATACAATACTCTGAAGGAGACTCTGCTGGCAGCGGTGCATCGTATAGAATGCAGCTCACCTAAGTCCCCACTATAAACACGCCTCTGCGCCCACAAGGCCGCTAAATATATGTGTACTTGCACAAAAATATGCAGCAAGTGTAGTATGAGTACATAAATCAACGCGTACCCAGTAAATATCCCGCCTAACCCCGAAGAAGTAGTGACGAGTGGTCAACTTCGACACTTACTATGGGCTATAAGTAAATGGAATAATATCATTAAATTAGATATGGATTAATTAATATGGTTGCAAGCCCATTATTCTGAAGTAAGTAAACAGTTCTTTTATAATTATGGAATCTCCAAATTTTATCTCCCATTATTTAACGATTATATCTCTGGACAATGAGGCCATATCAAATTATCTGTTTATCTCAGACCAGGGAGGTAATATCGTTATTTATAAATTTCAAGGCAAGCAATACAAGCATGCGCAAATCATGCCGAGGTCTTACGGCCCGATCCAGTAAATATTTAAATTGTGCACTGCTATAGGGTCGAATGACCGCGAACCATAGATGAATCTATTTAATCTATCGAGTCGTTCGGCCCGTTCCACAAAGATAACACATTCAAATAATCAATCAAGAATTCATCAAGGGGAAATTATCCAAGGAAAAGGCTATTTCTCTTACAAAAGTAAAGAAAACGATGTCTACCTTTTAGAAATTTATTAACACAGTTCGATATGATTTAAGCATTTTAAATTGACAACAAGACTTTAAATATTACAAGTAAATCATGCTTTTGGGTCCTAGACTACCCGAACTTAGGCATAATAGTAGCTACGCACGGACTCTCGGTACCTCATGCGTACATAGCACCCCACAAATAGGAACACACAGTGATTTATTTCACCTATGGGGTAAATTCCCTCTTACAAGGTTAGAAAGGAGACTTACCTCGCTCCGAAGTTCCATAACCGGCTTCCGAGCCCTTCAAACAACTTGAATCGATGCACAACGCTCCAAAGCTAGCCAATAATTATGCAAACCCATTAATATATACGCAAATACTCAATATAATCTAATTTATAAAAATTTCTAACTCCGATCGAAAAGTCAATAAAAATCACCCTCGGGCCCACGTGCCCGGATTTCAAATATTTTCGAAGATAAACTTTACCCATAACCTCACGAACTCAAATATGCAGTGTATTCTCAATTACATGCCCAATTTCGTGATCAAAATCCAAAAATACCAAAATCTAGATCTTCTACCAAAACCCCACAATTTATACTAATTTCCATATTTAAATCCTTATACAAATCATGTATTAAACTTATAATAAGGGGGGATCACTTACCTTGAGTTGCTTGCTGAAACGCTCCCCTTTAAACTCTTCAAAATCGCCCAAACTAAATGAAAATGGGAGAAAAATGGCCAAAACCCCGCTTAATAGCATTCTGCCTACCCCGACCTTCGCACATGCGGTGCCTTGGCCGCATCTGCGGTCCCTCACCTGCGGAAATCCCATCGCAGGTGCGGCTCCAGCTCGGCCCAATATTTTTCGCACCTGCGCTCCATGCATCACATCTGCGCGTCCGCTCCTGCGCTGCTCTCTTCGCACCTGTGCTTTCGCAGGTGCGCAAATCGTTTCACTCCTGTGGATCTCAGAAGCCTGCCCCCTTCCACTTCTACGAGCCATTTTACCGTGCCTGCGGGCTAGCACCTACGGCCCTCTTCACGCAGGTGCGGCTACACCAGATGCTCAGCTGCTTCAGCACTTGTTCAAATTCCAAATTCCAAATATACCAACACGTCCCAAAACACGTTACAAACTTAGTCGAGCCTTCAAATCACATCAAACAACATCTAATTCATGAATCGCATCCCATTTCAAGCTTAATAAAATTTAGAATTACAACTTCTACATTCATTGCCGAAACCTATCAAATCACTTCCGATGGACCTCAAATTTTGCACATAATTAACATTAAGGACCTACTCCAACTTCCGGAATCGGAATCCGACCCCGATATCAAAAAGTTCACTCCCGGTCAAACTTCTCAAAAACCTTCAAATTTCTAACTTTAGCCAAATGACTCCAAAATGACCTACGGACCTCCAAATCCACTTCCGGACGCTCTCCCAATAGTGGAATCACCATACGGAGCTAGTCCCAGACTCGAAATTTCAAACGGACATCGATAACATCGAAGTGCACTTCAACTCAAATTTATGGAATTCTTCCAAATTGCTAACTTTCTCAATAGGTGCCGAAACGTTCCCGGGGCATCCAAAGCCCGATCCGAATATATGCCCAAGTCCGAAATCATCATATGAACCTGCTGAAACTTTCAAATCCTGATTTCGAGCCCGTTTACTCTAAAATCCAATCTTAGTCAATTCTTTCAACTTAAGGCTTTCGAAATGAGAATTTTCTTTCCAAATCAACTCCGAACTTCCTGAAATTCAATTCCGACCATGCGCACAAATCATAATACCTGAAGTAAAGTTGCTCATGGCCTCAAACTACCGAACGACGCGCTAAAGCTCAAAATAACCAGCTGGATTGTTACATTAAATATGTGTAGTTTAAATAGGAAAAGAATTCCAGCCTTAGGTGATTTACAATTATATCCTCAAATTTATGAAAATATTTAAGGTTATAAAAGTCGATCAATATTTCGAGAATATTTTAGTCGTTCAACATTTAGCATAAATTATTCGTATTTTTATAATAATATAGATATAAATATAGATAGATAGATAGATAGATAGATAGATAGATAGATAGATAGATAGGCAGATAAATAGATAGATAGATAGATATAGATAGATATAGATATAGATATAAAAAGAGATAGAGATAGATAGATATAGATTGATATAGATTAGTCCCTATACAGATATATAAATTTTTTTATACAAAGTCATACAAAATTAAGTTGGGTTTAAGTCCTAATTCAAAACAAATGTTGGCACAAATCAATATCTATTACTTCGGTCCGAATACAAAAAATTACAAAACAATTAATTATAATAAAGAATATGAAAGTATCGTGATATAAGCTGAAATTGTAATCCTTGTAGCTAGGCCACAAAGCATAAAGATAAAGAATAAATAAATTACTCATCAGAGTAGCTATTTATATTTTTAGCCGGTGTACATAGATTATACATTAATTATTGATGTTTCGTTATAATTTCATATTTTAAGTGCATTACTTACCTTACATTTAGGCGCTTTAATGCTAAACTATACTATATTTGTGTTTAATTAAATTTATTTTACGTGTAGGTACATTATAGATGAAATTTGGAGCAAAATAAATAAATAAACATTCATTACGCATGGCAACAGAATTTAAATTTGAAGCATTGGAGTCTTGAATTGAAGAATTAATAGGGTAACTCTTCATTCTCAAATATAACTGGAGATCACTACAAAGCTTAAAAAAATATTGAGTCCAAGTAGGAGGTGGGAGCAATGGAGAATGTCATTAAAAGTTACACATTGACATTTGAATTATTAAAGGCAAAAAGTTGGTTGAAGGCGTACAAAGAAATGAGAGGAAAGAACGCAAACGTTAGGCAAACATCAAAATTGAAAACGAAACAGAGTCAGGCGAGGCGAGCAAATTTGCTCGCGTTAGAGCTCGCGACGCCAGGGATAAAGCGAGGCGACGCTCGCGTTTTGCCTCGTGAGGCGAGGCCTGTAGCGAGGGTATTCCGGATTTTTAAAGCCTATTTTGTCTCTTATTTAGTTTTGGACTTGGTTATTTTGTTTAGGTCTTTTTCATACACATATAAATAGTAATTAAACACCATTCTTAGGAGACTTTTGCGACCGTAAGGAGTTTTGGCGACCGGAGGCAAGAATTCACGTGGAGGAACACACACCACGCTTGGAGGAGGCTTCTAATTAGTTTTTCTTCTCTTCTCTTCTCTTTCTTTAATCTCATAGTTTATTAGTTCTAGAGTGTAGTTTGAAGTTTAAATTGTTCTTACTATTTTATCATATTGGTTTATTTATTCAATTTTGAGCTTAGTTATTTGATTGCTTGACCACCAATTGAATACTATCTGCGAATCTAGGATTGAACTCGGGGGAGAGAATTCTAGATTGCATATAAGATTGAGTAGAGCAAGATCTTAACTCTAAGGGGGGCTGATTTGCGGTTAGGATAGGAATATACCTAATCGCCTTGCTTGGTTACTATACAGGAATTATTAATGCATTTTTGTTAATTATAATTCCATAGGAATATAGGCGTTAGATTAGCTTGAATAGGCGAGTAGTACTTCGATAGAAAGCTACGAGCAATATTAACCCTGTCAACCAATAAACCAAATAAATTAATTAGATGATTTAAGTGGAAAACTCAACGGGATTGTTAGCTAACCCATAGCTCTAGAATATTTTCTCCCATTGAATTCTTCTCTAAGATTGCAGACTTGTTTCCTTTAATTTCATAGTTTACTATTCTAAATTAATTTTAGTTAAATATTCATACTTTAGAAATCGTTTGAATAGATTAATTGTATTATTTTCATTTAGTAAATAGTTAATCACAAGTCCATGTGGGTACGATATCTGGACTTACAATCCTATATTACTTGTTGACCATGTATACTTGCGTGTGGGTTTGGAAGAAACAAGTTTTTGGCGTCGTTGCCGGGGACTTAGAAATTAACTATTCTACTAGATTGAATTTTTACTTTTTGTCTATTGAAGTTTTTACTTTTTTATTTTTATCTTAATTTAATATTTTATTATCTTTGTTGGCATCGCATCTTGGAATGATAATTGGTCGAAAATTGATTATTCTTATTATGGTGATCCTTGTCCACATTGTGGAGGACCACACTTGTGGCAAAATTGTGCATCTCAATTTGATGTGTGGAATTTTTGTAATGTGTATGGTGGTCAAGGTGGCCATTGGGATGGTTGTCCTAATTCTTATTATCCGTCTCATAACTCTTATTATAATGTTTCTAATAATGTTTATGAGTTTGATAAGAGCAATGAAGTGGAGGATATGGAACGTGATGCTCGTATTATGGACATGATGCGGCAAATAGCCGAGTAACAAGATAAAAATTAAAAGGCTATACCAAGAATTAGTGCAGCAATCATGAGGATGAAGGCCGAGGCGGATGAATTGGATAAAGAGAGCGAGTTCCCACCAGAAGATAATTTTGAAGAAGCAGATATAGTGAGCCAATCTTGGCTAGAGGAACAAGCTCAGCTAATAAAATTCCATGAGTCTCTCTGTGATGGTCTTTCAAATATGACAAAACAACTGATATCTAGAACTTACCCCGTGTGTTTGCAAAGCGAAATAGTAGTATTATTCAGTCTTGGAAGTGATATAGGCATTTCTTTGTTGAGACAGATATATATAATTTACCCGCCTAATTATTATGTATCATAGTTAACCCTTTGAGGATGTAATCCTTTTTCTTTGGCAACCACATTGCAAGCGTTACCCATTTGTTTGAATTAACCATCTATTTGAATCTTTTAATCTGTCATGAGCACTTGAATTGTTATGAACTTTGTAAAAGTTAAAGTGTGGGGTGATTGGTTAAGTTTTTTAGTGGAACTAATGAAATAAGGAGAAAGGTGCACTATTTTGAAAAAAAATAATAAAAGCCACTTGAATTGAAAAAGAAAGAAAGAAAAAGATAGTTGTATTGCTGTGAAAAATATTCTTTGATAGTAGTGACTCTTGATGTAATTGTGCTTAAAGAAGTATGGAGTTAATATATATTGATGTGAATGTGGAATAATAGTTTGACATAAGTGTGGGGTTTAAATGTTAAAGTGTATGTGTTAAAGTGCTTAGGGAGATGTAGTTACTCTTATATCCAAATGTACCCTACCCGACCCGCAACCTACATTACAACCAATTAAAGTCCTACTTGATCCTAGACTGAATGAGGTCTATTAGTAGAGTAGTACACTATGAGCAAGCCTATGGCGCATCTTTTGTGGCATATGGATGTTATTTCTGAGAATGAGTGGATTTCTTTCTATTTTGAGTTTCTAATTGTTCTTTTCCAAGGATTTTGTTTGAACCGGGTATAGTTAGTTTTATTTTTTAGGAGTAGGAGCCACTGTAAGATGAATTAAATTAGAGCAATATCTCTTGACTTTGTTATGCCTTGAGAATAGTGAGTACCTTGGTTGTGACACTTGGGCTCAGTGTTTGACTCTTGTATAAGTACCTTAAATTATATAATTTTAACTTTGCTTAATTGCTTTGACTAGAGTGTCTTGATGATTCCAATCCTGAGTGAGTTATGTGCCATGTGTGTGTGAGGTTTGTGTGTTATTCTGTGCAATACATTTGATGTCTAGAACTTGCCCCGTGTGTTTACAAAGCGAAATAGTAGTGTTGTTCAGTCTTGGATGTGATATAGCCGTTTTTTTTTGAGCCATATATATAGTTTACCCGCCTAATTGTTATGTATCGTAGTTAACCCTTTGAACCCGTAATCCTGTTTCTTTTGCAACCACATAACAAGCGTTACCCATTTTTTTGAATTAATCATCTATTTGAACCTTTTCACCTCTCATGAGCACTTGAATTGTTATGAACTTTGTAAAAGTTAAACTGTGGGGTGGTTGGTTTGGATTTTGAGTGGAACTAATGAAATAAGGAGAAATGTGCATTGGTTTGAAAAAAAATAATAAAATCCACTTGAATTGAAAAAGAAAAAAAGAAAAAAAGAAAAAAATAGTTGTATTGCTGTAAAAATATTCCTTGATAGTAGTGACTCTTGATGTAATTGTGTTTAAAGAAGTATGGAGTTAATATACATTGATATGAAGGTGGAGTTATGGTTTGACATAAGTGTGGGGTTTAAATGTTAAATTATATGTATTAAAGTGCTTAGGGAGGTGTAATCACTCTTATATCCAAATATATCTTACCTGACCCGTAGCCTACATTACAACCAATTAAAGTCCTACTGGATCCTAGATTGAATGAGCTCGATTAGTAGAGTAGTACACTACGGGCAAGCCTATGGCGCATCTTTTGTGGCATATGAATGTTATTTCTGAGAGTGAGTGAATTTTTTCTATCTTGAATTCCTAATTGTTCTTAAATTTTTATTGTGTGTGGAACTACTCTCTTTTGTTGTGTGAGGGCACTTGATTCATGAAGGAAATGTAATGTCATTGGCCTCTATATTAGAGTAAGTGAGTGAGTTGTGAATAATGCATGGTACTTGCGAGTCAAATCTTGAGGTGAAGATGTTACACTCTTGTGTTTAGTCTATTTTAAAGATTCTTGGTGTGATGAGTTAGAAGAATTGATTAAAAAGATTGTGTCCATATAAAGTGTAGTTTGATTGCTCGAGTACAGGCAACGTTTAAGTGTGGGGTAGTGATGTTTGGTTATAATTTCATATTTTTAATGCATTACTTACCTTACATTTAGGCACTTTAATGCTAAACTATACTATATTTGTGCTTAATTGAGTTTATTTTATGTGTAGGTAGGTTAAAAATAAAATTTTGAGCAAAATAAAAAAATAAACATTCGTTACGCATGGCAACATAATTTAAATTTGAAGCATTGGAGTCTTGAATTGAAGAATTAATAGTGGAACTCTTCATTCTCAAATACAACTCGAGATCACTACAAAGCTTAAACAAATATTGAGTCCAAGTAGGAGGTGGCAGCAATGAAGAATGTTATTAAAAGAGACATTGACATTTGAATTATTAAAGGCAAAAAGTTGGTTGAAAGAGGAAAGAACGCAAACATTAGGCAAACATCAAAATTGAAAACGAAACAGAGTCAGGCGAGGCGAGCAAATTTGCTCGCGTTAGAGCTCGCGACGCCAGGGATAAAGCGAGGTGATGCTCGCATTTTGCCTCGCGAGGAGAAGCTTGTGGTGCGGGCGTTTCGGATTTTTAAAGCCTACTTTGTCTCTTATTTGGTTTTGGACTTGGTTATTTCGTTTAGGTCTTTTTGATACACATATAAATAGTCATTAAACACCATTCTTAGGAGAGTTTTGCGACCGTAAGGAGTTTTGGCGACCGGAGGCAAGAATTCATGTGGAGAAACACACACCACTCTTGGAGGAGGCTTCTAATTAGTTTTTCTTTTCTTCTCTTCCTTTGATCTCATAGTTTATTAGTTCTAGAGTTTTGGGTGCTACATGAACGTTGTAGTTTGAAGTTTAAATTGTTCTTACTATTTTATCATATTGGTTTATTTATTCAATCTTTTGCTTAATTATTTGATTGTTTGATCACCAATTGAATACTATCTACTAATCTAGGATTGAACTTGGGAGAGGGAATTCTAAATTACATATAAGATTAAGTAAAGCAAGATCTTAACTCTGGGGGGGGGGG